>JAQZBX010014409.1:0-38674 GCA_029593785.1 Cabassous unicinctus
CTCTAGGATTTTGTTTTGGGGGGATAGTGGTGGTAGTAATGTAATATTTAAAGCATTACTTTTATGTCAAACTAAAGTGTCATATTATATAACTGAATGCAAAATTTCCTTCCTTTAATGATTAAACTTGACAGTTATAAGACATGTGCATATGAGTTTCTTCTGGCTATGCCCATGGACCCCATGAACCCACTGGAGGTTCATCTTCATTCTCCTCTGAAAACAGGATTACTACAGGGAAAAAGTTTTAAAAAGTACTGCTTTAAGTTTTTGTTCCCTTTCCTTCAACTACTCTTTTCCTCATTTCCACTTCAAAGCAAACCTTTCCAATTTTTCTACTCCTTTGTCCTATGGGAGAAGGGCTGCTGTATACTCGGATAAATTGCTGAGATGCCTGGAATTATTAATTTAAAGAATCATTAGACCAATAGTGGACAGAATGTAATCAATAGAGGAAAAGTGCATTCAGTAAAATATGAAAAATATAGAATCTGAAAGATTAAACCAAATGGTACTTCTAATTATGGTGCATTTAACATGGTGAGAGGAAGGTGACAATAACTTACTGGCTAATTTAAGCTAATACTTCAACAGGGTGTGAAAAACTTTTAGTGAAAAGGGCTAGTCCTCCTCCTCTAGGCCTGCTTATTCAAGTGTGCTGTGATCCATGGGAGAGAAAGTGTGGACCTCTCTGCATGAAACAGAAGGTGGTACAGAATCACATCAGTACTCAGGAGGAAGATGGAGTTTTCCAAAAGACAGAAGGAGCACCATGTGACCTTATCCTTCAGTCAACAAAGCCAGAATTCCTCACCATGGGACAAAGTAAAGTGGTGCTTTGTACAGGACACTGGAAATGATTTATTGACATCAAAATAAATAGCTACTGGTATCAGGTGAAGTATTCTGTGCTCAATATATAAATAAATGTGCTGACAGGGAGCCTTGCTTGTGGGTAGTAATGGTCCCAGCTCTATTCTATTATTTATGTGCCATACCCATTCCTGCCAATCCCTTCTCAATCCAATTTACCTTCCTGACTGAATATAGCTAGGGAACACTGGCTCTCTCCTCATTTTGCTGATTATTAGAAAAGTGAATAAAACTTTAAAAAATGTGGATCTCTCAAGTACTTAGATGTTTTTGTGATTATGATAGAGGTTTATTCTGAGGCTCAGGGGGGAAAAGTGAGCTTTTCTAACAGAAGGAGAGAGGAGTTTTTGTTCTAAACAGTTTTGTGGAGAGAAATAAATCACCATCATAAGAGTAGAAAAGCAGATTAAACAAGTTTTTGGAGACTAGAAGTATGTAAGAAAATCAAATTTGAATTGTTATATTTCTACACACAGCTTTTTCTTATTTACAGGCAAAATTTTTTATAGAAAACTTCAGGTGGTTCATAGGAAGTCTCTGAGACCTGGAGTTAAAATTATGTCAAGAAAATAAGCAATATTGCTAGATCCAGGCAGTGTGAAGAGATGATCGAATCAAAAAAGAAAGCTTGATTGGAAAATATCTCTATTTCAAATTACATTTACTTTCATAATATCTATCATTTTGTACTCAGAAATAGTACAAAATAATCCTTTTTTTCTTTTGAAGGATGTTTAATGTGTTCATTTTTCAATTATCATCACTTATCTGCTTTTTATAATTTTTTTACTGTTTTTTTCTTGAGGATCAAAACAAGTTTTGGTTAACTTCTTTTCTAGAATTTGAAAAGTATCACTCTAATACAGAGATTTTTAATTCCTTTATTTCTCAAAGTGTGGTCCCTAGAGCAGCAGGAACAGAATTAGAAATTCAAATTCTCAGGCTCCATCCTAGACCTTTGGAATCAGAATCTCTGGGAGAGGGGGCCAGCAATCTGTGTTTCAACAAGCTCTCCATATGATTCTGATGTATGCTAAGGTTTATAGTAAACTGAACATTAGAAAAGGTTTTAGGAAAACCTTCTCTTTTGTGATGCTGTTTCCAAAGAATTCTGAGAATTTCTCAGTTTTATATATCTCCTGTTAGCAGAGAAATTCAGTAGATGGATATATGTTATCTTTTTAACTGTGAAATATGAATCTAAGAGTCAGTTCTCTGAAGTTTTATTGCTTAATGATATCTGACTGATACGGACCCATCCAGTCTAATATTGATATCATTTCCATTAAAACAGGTCTTCATGCTGACGATCAGGCAGGGATACCTATGTCTTATCCCTGGGATAAACCTTCCTTTTCCTTGTCTTTCCATGAAATTCTTTTGTTATTTCTTATCACCAACAGGGTATTCTCCTTCACAGCACAGCCACCCTTGCTACTCAATAAGATGTGGAAACCACTACTGGGCTACCATGCCAAGCAATCTATATCATGAAACAACTTGTATTTCTCCAAAGGTCTTAAAGTAATTTTACTTCTGTGCAATTCCTTTTGGAGATTGGCTATTCACTATTCATACTTTTAAAATTCATATCAATTACACTTGCTATACACTAAAACAATATATGCAGATAAGAGAAAGCTATAAAAGCACAATAATGACCTTAATAGCAATGAATCCAAACCAATACTTAAATAATCTTTGAAGAAGGGAATAATAGATTTCATGAACAGTAGTTGTCTACACAAAAGCAGAAGGACTTAAGGCTAAATCCTTCAGAAATCAAAGAAAAAAAACAGAAGACAAACTGAAAGTTGAAAGTACCAGAAATGTGAGAAAGGCATGATAAATACAAAGCGGAATAAAATTCAGACAGAGAGAGAGAAAGCCACCAGATGGAAGCAAAAAGCTGTAAATCAATGAAACCAGGAAGAGAAAGGAGAGGACTCCTTGCCATGTGATGGAAAAGCCAAGGAACTCCAGAGATTGCTAGGCTCCAGAGTGCTACCTACCTGGGGAGGAAGTAAGCCTTCCAGCCTCTGAAACAGGGAACTGATAAAGTCATTTTGTTAATACCAAATAAAATACCACTTTGTGGTATTTGTTTTAGCAGCTGGGACTATAAGAAGTGATGCAGTGGTGGAAGATGGAGGATTTACCTCCTTCTGCTTTTGCAAAAAATAATCCTAAAACCTTGAATTAAACATCAGATGGCTAGACATGGACCACGTCCTCCCAAGACGTTTGGATCAAGGCACTAGATCACAAGGAGCTACTGACTGCCACACCTTTCTTTTTCTCTTTTTCTTCCTTCTTTTTGTGGCTTTTTCTCTGTGTGTTTGTTTAGATTTTTTAAATTGCTAAAATAATATTCTTATAATTTTCTTTTTGCCTAATCTTATTACTCTGGGAAGTCAGGAAGATTACCTAATTGTGTTAGGCACTCAAACCTCCCTTTGCTACAGACTCAGAATGTGGCTGGATGTTTACTTGGTTGATTCTAGGTAGGGCAGGATCTTGTCTAAGATGCATTGTCCAAGGATAAATTTATGCTGATTCTTTTCCTCTCCCTGTGTTCTCTCAAGAGTTTAAATGCTCCTATGCACTTGTCCACACACTAAATACATGATTGAAATTCAAATACAGAGACAAAAGTCACAAGAAGCCCAAGGACAGTCATCACCAACACATCTGAGATTTTAATCAGCCTTAGTGATGTGTATCTGGAGGACTAAGCAAATCAAATATGGGCAAACCTTGAGACTCAGTCTCCCCACTGATCACAACAAGAACTGTAAGAGATTCTGAAATAGTAAAAAATCTTCGACAGAGTCTCACTCTTAGGCACTAGGCTCCGTGGCTTCCAGGTTAATATTCTCTATCAACCTTGTTATAGACATTTTTATTAGAACCTTTCATAAGGAAGAGGATTCTAAGAATAAGAGAAGCTAAGTAATTTATCATAGGTTATACCACTTGAAAGCAGCATCACACGCTTAACTTCCCTGCCTCACTACCAGGTATCAAGAAGTGACAGGATGAACAGAACTTGGTGCTATGTGGAGTATAGTGGGAAGATTTATTCATGACAAAGGTGTCCCCAGTTAATGATCCTGAAGATGAGACAAGAAATCTAAGCTATGGCTAGTTAGGAGGAGAAACAGGGAAAAGAATGTGCCAGACAGATAGTGGCTGAAAGATAAAGAAACAAAAGGAAAATCAGTTAACCACTTTGAAGAGAGGCAGATGGGGATTAGCACTCAGCTTCTGATTCTGCCCTTTGATATTTTTCTCGATAACTTTTTCATTCAAAGTTATTGGTTTAAACAAGTTTTATGGTGCTCTTTGTGCATGAGAAAAATTAGGAAATTGGTCTTGAAGACTTCTACTATTTCTACACACTAGCTGAAAGGAGTATGTATAGTAAATTTCTGTATCTGTGTCAACAAAAGAATCTTTAACCAATGTTAATTTGTGAAATGAATAAAAAAAGAGTTTGCTCATTCATCAAGTAGCCTCAGAAAGTAATCAAACATATTTCTTATAGAAACAGAGTGCTTCATCTTAATTTGAAATTTTTATTGCTATTCTCTGGAATGAATATTTTATTTTATCACTTGTCAAGTCTTTAGCTAAAATTACTATTTCTATACCCAGAGCACTCATTCAGTCCTTCCAAGAAAACATTGATTATATATATTGTGATGGTTAGGCTAATATATCAACTCAACCAGGTAATGGTGCTCAGTTCTTTGGTCAAGCAAGCACTGGGTTAACTGTAATACAAGGGCGTTTCATGGACTTTAAGCATCAGTGAACTGATTGCAAAGATGGCTGGTTACATCTACAATCAACTGTCAGCAATGAGTGAAGTGTTATCCAATCAGTGGAAGGCTTTAAAGGGGAAGTGATTTCAGCATTCAGAGAGAGAATTCCCCTCTTTACTTCAGACAGCCAGCATCTCCTGGGGAACTAACTCATCAAGGACTTTCATCAGAGCCTCTGTCTTGTAGCCTGCCCTGTGAAATTTGGACATGTGCATCCCTACCATCACATGAGACAATTTTATAAAATCTCATACTATTTACAGATACCTTCTGTCAGTTCTGTTTCCCTTCAGAACCCTGACTAAGTCACATATTTTTTTTTGCAATTTTCTATGAGCTATCATTAATGAGTGGAACTATGTATCTGATTTATTTTATGAAATTCCCTGAAAATTTAGTTCTTCTTGGAATATAATGCATTTTATGATTAGCAATGCAAATCAGCATCTGGTATAATATTTCTAATTGTTATATTTTTGGAGCAAACAGAAATATATTTAGGGAGAAAAACAAATGCAGAAATGTGAAAATATATACAAAATGTTTGCATACAATAGTTTCTAATATTTTTGGTATGGCATTTTAATGGCATTTTTTAAAGTCTGAAGCAAGAACTATTCTACATTAAAATTAAGTATGTGTTTAATTCTGCAGCATGGTGTGCAGAAATAAAAGAAGTATATATATAATAGATATGAAATCAAGTGCTGGCTTGAGGTTAGATTTAAGATAGAAAGCCTTCAAAGTATAGTTGTTCCTCCACTCATTGATAACATATATTACACGTACACTATGTATATGCATGTATACTATGTATGCAACACACATTTATTGAACTTTTCATGCCTGCACTGGTAATAATATAGAAAGAGAGATAAACCAGGATCCTTTCCTTCAGGAGCTCACAGCCTAGAAGAGGAGGACTGTTTAAATAAATAATTTCAGAAATAAGAGTAAGTGCTCAAATAAATACTTCTAAACAGTGCAATGGGAGTATAAAAGAAAATTGAGTTGCCTGCACATGCAAAAATATGCCTTTGAAACTGGATCTTTAGGAATTATTAGAAATGTAGAGCTGAGCTGTCTTCATCTGTCATCATTTCTGCACATTTACTTTTCAGCACAGTCATGTCAGAGTTACCCCATTCTCTGATGTTTTCACATCCTTGCCTTTGCACATCCTGCCTGAAGTGTCCACTCCAATTTCCATTTTATCTCCCCACCAGTGTCTTGCATGTTCTGTTGAATCCTAAGTCAAATGTCACTTCATTTAAACATTGTACAATTATTCCTCTGCTCCATATTTTATCACACTTTTATTGTAAAATAGCTACAACCCTGTAATTATTTATTTGTATGTTTATTTTCTCTAAAACTCCCCTGGTGTATAGAAAATATGTTTTAATCATCTCTGTATCTTCCAGTCCTAACACAATGATTAAGATGAACTTGGTGTCTAATAAGTCTTTAATGAAGGAAAAACAATGTAGGCAGAGAGGAAAAGTAGATGTTTATAAATGCACATGAGGTAGGGCCTGTGATGTCAGAGGCAAGGGAGGAGCATAAACATGGGCAAATGGAGGCAAAAGGCAAATAGCTCAGTGTGGCTGATAAACTTTGGAATTAGGACTCAGAAAAAAGACTTGAGGTGGAATCAGGCGTCTAGATTGTGAAGAGCCTTGTGTGCTTTGCTGACACATTTGGGCGACCACACTAGGTAGTGAGAAAACATGGAAGGACTTAAGCAGGGTTATGAGATGATTGAATCTCTGTTTTGGAGACAGAAGCAAGCAATGGTGTGAATGAAGAATTTATCCAGGAGAGAATGGAAGTAAGAAGACAAGTTCAAAGTAATGGTTTAACTAGAGAGGTTTAACTAGAAAGATACTTAGATGATTGAATTTCCAGGATCTGTGGAGGATGTGGGCTTAGAAATTTCATTCATTTGATTCTTTCTAATGTGGCCCTAGGGCATAACAATCTGTCCCTAGCAATTTCCACAAGGTATTTTCAGCTAAATAGTTCTATCAATGGATTCAGATATATGTCTATATGGTTTAACCAGAGAGAAAATAATCTGGCAATTCTCTACCATCCCCAGTCCTCTCCGTTACCTGACCCAGATGAAAGGACTAAGTATCACTTTGAAATTTGTGCATTCAGACATAAGTCTCTTTCATTGTTATTTATGTAGTACTTTATTATTTTTTTTAAAGATTTATTTATTTTATTTATTTATCCCCCCCTTGCTGCTTGTGCTGCTGTGTCCATTCGCTGCGTGTCTTCTCTGTGTCTGCTTATCTCCCCCTTGCTGTGAGGTCTTGTCGCATCAGCCCACGGCGCCGCGCGAGCCGGCCTGCCCTCACAAGGAGGCCTCGGGACGCGAACCCGGTCCTCCCATATGGTAAACGGGGGCTCTATCCACTGAGCCACATCCGCTTCCCTGTAGTACTTTAAAAATTTTTATTATTTAGAGGGTTTTCCTGTGAGATAATCTAAATGTATGTATTTCTTTATGATTGTATATAAATTCAATTTTTTTCATCAGAAAAAATATTTACATCTTGAGAGAATGGACTAAACTTTATCTCTACCTCTAGTGGTTAGCATGCAATTGGTGTTCAGTAATGATTGTTAAATAACTAAAAAGCAAATAAGGAGTTGTATAAAAAGTAAAGAATGAAGAAATGATGTGTAAATACTTTGAGGTCTCTAGCACAATGATTTGTGAATAAGAGATATCAGCCTGGTGTTCATTAAACAGTCTTTCCAAATGTTAAATAGAAAAGGTTTTCAAGTTTTGTTGTTTCTGAAGGTTTTTTTTTTTTATAATGGTTTGTGGATTTTTTTCAAATATCTTTGAAATAAAAGAAGCATGGTCCAAAACCATAGTAATCTTCAAAGGTTAGTGGTTACATTATTATAATTCCCTTTATCTTTAACTTATTAATCACACAAAATAATATTTACAAAATTCAGATTGTATCACAATTAAATGTTCACTACCTGTTATTATTCATTCAGTGAATAATTACCAAAGTCTGTATTTCAGGAAAATGTGAAAAGACACAATTACTATTCTCAAGTGAGGATACACTAGTTCTGCTAGTTACCAGAACATAGAAGGAGGGTAGAAAATGGAAAGCTGAGGTCTAATCTGTGCAGAATTGGTAAAAAGGTTGTTTGTAAATCTTTGGAAATGAAATAGAAATGGTGAAAGCATATCATGGTGTTTATAACTAGCAGTATTAGTGTATGGGTATGACAGTGGTTGAAAGGGAAAGACTAAGCTCATATATATATTACTAGAAGGAAAGCTAAAAGCTGTAACATAGGACTCAATAAGATAGTAAAACCTCATGTAAAATATGAATATGGGTGATATTGCATATATAAGACTGCTTTTACAAAATATAAACACAAATATACTAAAGAGAAGGAAAAAGAATAGCAGCTATGTACATCAGGGGAGGCATAGAGAGATTGAGAGGTGATGAGTTTTGCTTCTTTAATTTGTTTATTATTATTATTATTGTAATAATGAAAGTGCTCTAAGAATGACTGAAATGATGAATGCACAAATATGTTATTAGACTGAATACCATTGATTGTACACTTTGAATGAGTTTATGCTTTATTAATATGTATCAATGCATTAATTTGTTTAAAAAAAGATGCTGAAGTCCTAACCCCTGGTACCTGTGAAATGTTACCTTATTTGGAAATAATCTCTTTGCAGATATAAACAAGTTAAGGCAAATTTATACTAGATTAGCTAAGCGAACACCATGGGGGAGACACAAACACATACAGGATGAGTGTCACATAACAACAGGGGCAGAGATTTGAGTTATGCCATCACAAACCAAGTATTGGCAATTGAATCATGTCCCCCACTAAAGGCATGTTCAGGTCCCAATCCCTGATCCTGTGTGTGTGAATCCATTTGTAAATAGGACCTTTGAAAAATGGTATTAAGTTGTGCCTAAACTGAATGAGGGTGAGCCTTAATCCATTATGGCTAAAGTCCTTAAAAAAGAAGTTTGCCTTTAAGCATGGAAATGGTGTGCATGCCTGCTGTCTGGCATTCAGTCTGCCTGCATCCATTGTTGAGGGTCTCTCCCTTACCAAGAGCAGTTGTCTTCTGAAAATGCATTACTCCAAACGGCTCACGGATTCAAAGTTTAAGCTGTATTATTTAGACTTGTATTTAGAAAGTGTCACTCTCTCTGAGCCTGTGTGGAGTAATGGAAAACATCAGATAACTTTTCCTCTAGGAGAATACAAGCCTTAAAAAACAATACCTATTAAGAAAAAAAATTAATTTCCTTAAAAGCAAAGGAAATTAGACACTGAAGAAGCCACAGGGAGCAGCCAGAAGCTGGAAGTTAACAAAACACGGAAGAAAAAGGAGAAATTGACACCATGTGCATTACCATGTGATGGAAAATCAAGGGCCAACGATTTCAACGATTGCCAGCAGCCAGCCCCAAAACACCACAGCCTTTGGGGAGAAAGCATAACCTTGCTGATTCCTCAATTTTGGACTTCTCCTATCCTCAAATTCTTGAGCCAATAAATTCCTATGTTCAAGGTAAACCACCATGTGATATTTGTTTTAGCAGCTAGGATACTAAAATACCAAGGAATGCCAAGAAATCTCAGGATAATAAAAGAGGCAATAAAGATTTCTTCCCGAGATCCTTTGGAGAGAGCATGACCTTATTGACACCTTGATTTTAGATTTCTACCCTAAAGAACTGTGAGAAAATAAATTTCTGTTGTTTTAAGCCACCCAGGTTGTATTAGTTTGTTACAGAAACCCTATGAACCCAATACATATTTTGGTACCAAGTGGTGGGGTGCTGCTGTAAAAAATATCTAAAAATATGTATTTGTCTTTAGAATTGGGTAATGGGTAGAAGTAGGATGAATTTTGAGGTGCATGATTGAAAAAGCCTATATTGCCTTGAAGAGACTGTTGTATAAATATGGACTTTAGAGGTGATTCTTATGAGATCTCAGAAAGAAGAGAGGAGAACCATAGAAAAAGCTTGGAATAGGGCCAAGGGTATGACTAGACAACCAACCATTTGCTAAAGGCTTGTGACTCATAGATCCAATCAGCCATCTAAGCAGAAGACAAGAATAGAGATGGAGCTGTCCAGAAAAGTTCTGCAGAAGACCCTCTTGTCTGATCAATTGTACCCCTGTGAATTGCATGGTAAACCAACATGGTTTTTGAGAATGTTGTACCAGAAAAATGCTGCCAGCTTTGACTGGAGAGGCCAGACACAAGTGAAAAATAAAGGAAGATTGTTGGATTTCCAAAAGAGAAGGCAGGGCACCTCCTTAGACCCAGAGGGTGGAGCCATGAGCCAGAGAAGTATTCTCTGACCTTGAATTTGCTCTACTGGTTTGGACTTGCTTGGGACCTGTGACCCTTTATTGCCTTCCAACTTCTTCCTTTTGGAATTGTAATGTCTATCTTGTGTTTTATTTTTTGGAAGAAAATAATTTTTTTTCTAGGTTCACAAGTCCATGGGTACAGATAACTTTTGTCCCAGGAGGGTCCTTACTCAGAATCTCACCCATAACTGATCTAGATGATTTAGAAAATGAGAATTTGGACTTTGAATTGATGCTGTAATGAGTTAAGAATTTGGGGGATGTTAGTATTTTGCACAAGGGAAAGACATGATTTTTGATGGCCAGATGGTGGACTGGAGTGGGTTGAATGGTGGCTCCCAAAAAGATACCTGGAAGTCCTTAACCTTGGTACCTGTGAATGTGACCTTATTTGGAAATAGGGTGTTTGCAGAAATAAGTCTGTTAAAATAAAGTGATATTGAATTAGGGTCGGCCCTAAATCTAATGACTATTGTCTTTAAAGGAGGAAGAAAAGGGAGATTTTGATAGTCAAGTACTTTGTTTCTGCAGCCCTGGGAAACGAAATCAGTGACCCCATAATATAGATTCTCAAGTAAAACCTGAGATAGGTTTAAGCAATGTAACTCCTGTTCTTCTGAAGCAATTTAAATGAATGTGTGGGTGTGTATATTAAACACACACACATGAACACACACATACACATATATGCACACTTCCAGTTGTCAAATTGTGTCTACTTTACCTGAAATCATAATTAGTTCAACAGCCACCAATTGTGAAAAATAGATTTTAAAGCATAATCAGCAGTTGCAGATAAGAACACAGTAAATAAGAAGCCAATTATACTGTAAATATATTTGCATAAAGACTGAGAATAATAGATGACAGCATGATCTCTAGGATTTATTCTACTGAGTTACCAATCCTAACATTGTTTCTCCTAGACATCTTCTTTTGTCACACTAAATGTATTAAGACAGTTTCATTTCCCAAGTTATAATAAAATCTTTAAAGAAAAAAATAAAGGACAAGAATGTACTTTCAGTACTTGTTTATCAACTCAGATTTTAAGCAGGTTATTTGTAAAACAAAATGCAAGTGCATTTATATTTTAAAACTTGCATGTATCTCTTATCTAATATGTCTACACAATTAATTTACTCAGCCAGGAGGGCAAGAATTCCGTATTCTTTTGGATCTGTAATTGCCTGTTCTATTAATTTAATGATAATATAATTCATGAAAGTCAAAGAAAAATGCATTTCTCAGCCTGCTATATTTAGTTTAAGAATAAAAACAACTTTTAAGTTTCTTACAGTTCAAAACTTTCCCATAATTTAACAATTTGTTTAAATTACATATGGGATTATAATGTAATATATGTATTTGTGTTCTACATGTATAACACACACACACACACACACACACACACATGCTAAGAAGGAGGAAAGAAAGCCTTATGGTGAAGAAAAAGAAGAAATGTAGAAAGTGAGGAGGGTAGATGAGAGAGTAAAAAAGAGAAGGAAAGAGAAAAGTAATAGAGAATGTGATAATTCAGTTAGTGGAGAGGCTATTACTGCATGACTTCTCATTTTACAGACAAGGACAAGGAAGATGGAGACTATAAAGATTGAAATGTTTTGTCCAAGAGCATGCAGTGAATCCCTGGCCAAGCCAGAGGTAGGAAGATTCCCTGTTTTTAGCTTCCTATTCTTCTACAATTGTGGAAATTGAAGTTACATGTTTTTAATTGTGTATCAGTTTTCTATTCTGGCACAGTACAATTTAATTCCTCTCTTATGAATCTGTATTTTCAATTGTTTAAAGGCATTGACAGTAATGCCAATTTGTCAGTATTCCACAAAGTCTGACAGTTGCATAGCTATAAAAGCTCCATTCTGACTTTAACTGAAAAAATTTACTTAAATTCTGTAATGTTCAAAATGGCTTCATTAGTCATTTTGAAAATGTGTGTGGTCATTTTTAGAGATGCCATTTCAAATGCTTTCTATTGCAGAATCCCACTTTAGTTTTTAAAGGCTTCTTTATGTTTAAGCTCTATTTCCCTTATGGTGATTGTTCTTTTTGAAAAGTGATATTAGATTTGAAGATTTTGAGCCACCTTTTCAAGATCTCCCTTCTCCCTAATCTGTAATTGTGCCTCCTGGGTAATGCTATTGTTGTGGTGGAATAAATGTAAAATAAGAAAGCCAAATGTGTATAGCACCTGACAGCAGTAATTCCTTGAACTCAATGTTACATCCTTTTCCAGATTTGAATTATAGGATGAACAGATGGATAGCTGACTAATAAATGGTCTGATTTTGCATTGAGTGTCCTATAAATCACAATGAACAACACATAAATATTTTAATTTGAAATTCTTGGGGCAATAGCTGAAATCTGCATTCATCTGTCGATTTGTTATGGTTGTTATTTAGAGGCAAAACAATTCAGACAAGAAAAGAATTGATAAATTACAAAAGTAGTGCATGTTCAAAATTAGTGTTTTTTTATGCATTAAAATGAAAACTGTGTATAAAAGTTTGTACACTTATGACATAAAATGACTCATTTTATAAAACATTTTTATGTATAAGAAATCTTTACATCTGAGAACTTGTTATTAAGCTTTTTAATCTGCCCCAGGATATATGTTTTCTATTCTTTGTCTGAATAAGAAGCAATGTTAGTAGTAGATATACTGAAAGGACAAAATAGCTTTGAGGGATTATTGACATACTCAAACCTAGCTTCTAATATCTGTTCTTATCAGTCACTTAAATTTTACATCTTCTTTTTCTGTTTTTCTGTCTTTCAATTTTCATGAAAATCATAGCATACCATGTAATGACAATATGATAATGGTCAGGCAATATGATAATTAGAGCTAGTATTACTTCTTTAAGGTATTAAAATAACATGTTCACATTGACAGCTATACCCCCCATTTTTGCACATCCACATACAATAAATCAATATTCAACTACCAAGTGTTAAATCCCAAATTTTAACTATCTGCTTCCAAATATTGTATATTGTGTATATGGTACAATTAACAAATCTATTTTGTGAAAGATGACCTTTTGTTTTCCTCCAGACTTAGGAATATATGAGCATACTCAGGATGTTTAGGAGAGGCAATAGCAAAAAACTTGTACTTCTTTAAACTTCTGTGACTGAAAATGAGGTTTCTTAATAAAATCAGCCTTTTTCTTGATGCACTGGCACATATATGTATAGTGACCCTCACATACATATAGCAAGCGGCTCCCTGGCATCACTGGTATGAGAGAGAGACTATAATCAGGAGAGATTCAATAGTACTCTCAAGCCAGAAGACTAAAATGCCATGAGAATTTTTTCTTCCTGGTTACAAAAGTCCCTATGGGCCTTAGAGGAAAGGAACTGTCAAAAATCGTATGAACAAACATCATGATAGGTAATGTCTGCTGGGTGCATGCTATATATCAGATTCTGTACCAGTTGCTATAAATATATCGTTTCCTCCTCCAGAAAAGTGTGGTGTAGGAATCTCTCATTTTACAAGTGAGCAAGTTGAGGCTCAGAGAGGTGACTTGCTGTGCCTATGGCCAATAGTTAATGCCTGAGAGAGCCAGGTTTCAAGTTCTAAGTGTGTGCTCTTCACTGTTGTGCTCTCACATTAACCTGCTTCTATAGATACATGATACATGAAAGAATCCTCCAGGCATTTCCCAATCTTGTTCCTCAGGGAAAGGCTAACAATTTTCAGAGAGGGTATAAAAAGGTATTCAGTGGAGGGAGGATGCATAACTTAATTATTTCTCCATGGCTTAAGGTGTAAATGTTGGCCCTCACACTCACCGATAATTCGATAAAGTACAAACTCTTAATTCTGGCATGCTAGACTCTTCAGAATTTTCTTATTCCTAACCAAGTAATGCTCCTCAGCTCTCAAGCTCATTTCCTCCATGGCTTTGCTCATGCAGTTGGCACATAATGGCAAGTGCCTCCATCATTTTGTCTGAGAAAAATTGATAATAGTCCTTCAGAAATATGTTTCTATCCACAAAAGACATTTTTATTTTAATTTTAATTTTTAAAAATATATTTTATTTATAACATGAATATATACATTTAGAAGGCAAATAGCAACACATCATTTATAATGAAAATTAACAAATTCTGGCACTTTTCTAGCTTCTGTGTATTCATAGTCTATAATCTTCACTCTTAGTAGAGAAAATTGAAAGAGCATACCACAGGAAATGCAAGGCAGGAAAATTTGAAGCTGCATTATGTATAATGTTAGAAACAATAAATAATTATTAATTTGATTTATAAAATGTAAGTTACTTTATACTTAGCAATCAATAACTTGCCTAATAAAAAATGCATTGTTCACTGGAGCAGTGGACGTGTGAATGGCTACTACCTCAGTACACAAATGCAGCATCTCTGTCCAAAAAATGTTGTGGATGTTATTAATGGTTTGCTGTTTATCACAAGAGCAAGAGTCTTTTAGCATTTTTATAATACAATTTCAGAAACTGGAATAAATTTTAATGTGCTGAAGTTTCTGGATCTCTTTTCACTCTGCTTTTTTATAAATATTTATAAGGTTTATTGAATTGGGCAAGTAGAACTTTAATTATCACTTTAAAAAAAATCTTCCTCCATAAGTTAATAAAGAGAGCTCTGCATTAGCTCTGTGGGAGTTTTAGCTAAACTTATATAATGTGTGCTTAAAGTCTGTTTAATCTGCTCATGTGTCTCCTATTCCCTTGTTTTCTGAATGATAGACAGAAATCAACACTATGTGCTTACTTGCTACCCCAAGGATGACAGCATTTTCATAATAAAACTACTTGAACTTCTATATGGAAAGCAAATGAAATGATCATCTATTAATTTTCAGTAGAATCACTCCATAATAATGAGTTATTATAAAATTTGTAAAGATTATTTTAGTCTGAATTATACCGCCAGTCATAGATACCAGTAGGGCAATTTGCATTTTGTTTTGCAAACAAAACCTACAGATTTTTTATCTCAAATAATCTGTAGTGTTTGGAATATCAAAATATTTAAAATATTAATCTATGTATTTATTCATGGATTGTATTTTCAAAGTGAGATCTTAAGAGGGTACTAAATTCAGAACACTGTGTCTAACTGTTTTTGATTTCTTAGAATTGCATTTGCTTTCAGATAATATGAACCACACTTCCCCATCTTGAGTAACTTGTAATGGAAAGAGAAGCACCTTTGGAGATTAAAATACCTGAATTAAAACTCCAGAGTTTTAATAACTGTATGACTATATCAAGTTTCTCATTTTCCAAAAACTTGCATTTCCTCATGTGTAAAATGAAGATTATAAAATTTATTTTAAAGGGCAGTTATGTGGAGAATTTAGGGCCCATGCATAATATAGCAAGGTGCCTAATACATAAGATGTGCTTAATTAATGTTAGTTTCCTTCCTTTTCTAAGTACTTCAATTTTATGATTACCTTCCTACATCCCTTTTTAGCACATTAATGGCTGCTTTGATCTTATCCATTTTCCACACATATTGCAACTGCACAGTTACAAAACATGTAATCAATTTAGATGATCTAGATGGTTAATCTACTGGATGCTAAAATTTTTTTAGCTAAATTTTATTTGATATTGTTGTTATCAAAATGATCAAAGTTTTCCAGAGATGGTGAATGGTTTCCAGATCATTTATTTGGTACCTGAGGTAGCTAAGAATCCAGGGGCAGGATGGCCTGACACATAGGTTGAATTTGCATCCAGAAACAGAAGAGCTGTTTGAAGACAGCTCAGATGCTGGCTGGCCAGGATTATTAATCTGATTTTCTTTATTAGACTGCTCATTTAGATCCCACACTTACTCAACACCTAAATGATGGCAAAGAGGACTTACCATGGGGACTGAAGAGAAAAGACATTGGGTAGGAAAGTAGAGACAGGTTCCTCTGAATGAGATGATCTGGTCTCAATCCATTCTTCCTCTGTTCTCCAATGGCTGTGATGGAAGAGTGGTGGGTAATAAGCTTGCAGGAGACAGCAGCAGTCAGAATATAAGTTACCTTGTGTGTTGTTAAAGAGCACAGAATATGTAATGAAGAACAATAAAGATTAAGCAGCATTGCATGATCAAGTTTGCACATTAGAAAGTCCACTTTGAATGAATTAAGAAGAATGGTTTTAAAAGGACAATACTGGAAGCAGTGAGAGGTGACCAGATTAACCCAGGGGGTGTTAACAGTAGGGGGTAATAGCAGTGATACCATGGGTGGAAAAAAGGTGTCATCGGTCGACATAATTCAGGCCAAAGAGATTTGAGTGAGTAGTGGGGCGTTTGGGATAGTTCTGGCTTTCTAGAAAGAGAAAGACTTAGTTAGCAGCTCTTTTCCCTTTTTCTTTTATCTGCACTTTACTATGGAAAAGAAGACATGCCTATTGGGGTAGCAATCAATGTGAAACCATGAAAATATAGCTGATACAATTAGGATGGTTGATCCGAAAAATGGAGGAACCTGGGTTTGGTGGTTTGGAGCTATGTACCCCAGAGAAGCATGCTCTTAAACCTAATCCATTCCTGTGAGTGTGGACCCATTGTAAGTACAACGTTTTGATAAGATTACATCAGTTAAGGTGTGGCCCAGGGGTCTTAAGCCTATTACTGGAGTCCTTTATAAACAGAATGAAATCCAGACAGAGAAAAAGAAAGCCATGGGAGGCAAGAAGCTTAAGGCCAAAGGAACCCCCAGAAGAGAAGGGAGAAGGCAGGAGAGGCCACCATGTGATAGAGGAGCCCAGCACCAAGGTACACCATCAGCCAGCCCCAGAATGCCAGTGTTCAGGAAAAAAGCATGAAGTTGATAATGCCTTGATTTGGACTTTTTCCAAGCCTCAAACCTGTGAGCTAATAAATTCCCATTGTTTAAGTCAACCCATTGCAACATATTTGCTTGAGCAGTCAAGGAAAACTAAAACACTGGGTTTCCAACATCATTATTGAGCTATTGTATTGGTGCTGACTGCCTACTTTTCTGACTTCCATTTATTTGAGCCTAACTAAACCTCTATTGGTCTGTGTTTGTGCTTTTACTATTTGCTGCTGAAACAATTTCTGGT
This sequence comes from Cabassous unicinctus, assembly GCA_029593785.1. Taxonomy (NCBI): domain Eukaryota; kingdom Metazoa; phylum Chordata; class Mammalia; order Cingulata; family Chlamyphoridae; genus Cabassous; species Cabassous unicinctus. Next base: position 17,225 of record JAQZBX010014409.1, read on the forward strand.
ACAAGCATCTAAATATTTTGTGCTATCATTTCTACTACGGGAAAGGGAGAGGAGCAGCAGCACCTCATCCCCTGATATTACCCAAGAGTGGCTCTAAATATACTCTCCATGGAATGGTAATTTAGGAAACAGAAGAAGGGTTTTTCAATGACATACTGAACTGGCTCAAACAAGCTCCTGAGAGCAATTATTAAAAATTAAATTTTATAAAATTATATTTAAGGCAAAATAATAAATAACTAAAACTCACCATTTCCTCATTATTTTATTACATTTCACTTTTATCTGTTGATTTTATTTACATTTATTGTATATATCTGTATGGTGGACATATTTTTAGTATGCTACAGAAAGTCTCTTCCAACTCCATGCTCAGTGATATTATATTGTTTGCTTGAAACAGGTCAGGGTGGTAGTATAAGCACTAGGAAAATCTACAAACACTATAAATCAGGGCATGGCTTATTGTTTTTCTGATAGTCTGCATTTAAGAAAGCAATGCATAGACTCTTAACAGAGCAGATTAAACTTAAACATATGTTATGTCTCTAACCATTCCCTTGTGACTATCACAAAAATAATTGAAGAAATGTTTTCCAATACTTGTAAACAATTATCCAGTTCAGCAAAGAAGTTTCTTATGTCATTGACAAACAAGTGAGGTTCCAACAAATGTCTGAGTTGTTTCTTGGACATTTTGCTTTTGTCTTACTTGTTAACTTAAATGGAAATATCAACCATCATTCATGTCAGAATTGTATTTGAAGAGCTAGTTGTTGGGCATTATCATCACTCTACTGTTTTTACTCCACAGCTTAACATTAGAGACTGGAATTTGATGTGTTGGAATCCATAGATATTCCAATTTCCTGTTTGGCCAGACTTTCTATGTTTATAAGAAGAAAATAACTTCAGAAAATTGCACTATATTCTGCAGACAATAAAATGGTCTTCATTTCATTTGTCAATATTGAATGGAAAGGCTGATATACAGATTTAGCCTCCTTGAATGTGTAGAATCGTGTTTTTAGAATACCTTCTTTTTCTGCATATCGTTAGGTCCTGTGAATTGTAGAACCTGTTATGAATTATTAATGTTTGTGACCTCAAATCAATAATCAATTTTGGTTAATAGATATCATTCTTGGCTTCAAAAACTTTGGAAGATGTCTTGAACTTACCATTCCTATTATTTGAACCTGTACCTTGTCTATAGCTTCAAACTTTCAATATTGTATTCCACTTATGTAAAATGTGAGGTTCTGAGAGAGGTTTGTTTATTTTTTTTAATTTTTAAATTGTTCATATTTCAAAAATAGTGAGAGTTAAAAGAGAATGTCCTAAAAATGGACAGAAGATAGCATTGAATGCATCACAAAATTATATAAGTGTATTTTTGAAGTCTCTTAGCCACATGAACTCATTTGGCTTTACCTTTTCCTCCTTTTATTCAATGTCTTTTTCCAGTCGTATTGCCAGTTGGCACTTGGTATTAATCCCTCATTGCCAGGGAAGCTCATCCCTGGGAGTCATGTCCCACGCTGGGTGGGGAGGTAATGCATTCATATGCTGAGTTTGGCTTACAGAGAGGCCACATTTGAGCAACAAGGAGGCTCTCAGGTGGCAAGCCTTAGGCACCCCATAACAGTAGGTTAAGTTTCAATTACAAGAGCAAAGACTCATAAGGCTAGTCCTCAATAACAGGAACCCATCAGTGGACCACCCTCCTTTGCTAGACACTGCCCCTGCTCTCAGGGGACTGTTGCTGCTCCCTTGGAGAATGTGGCAGAGCTCTCCAGGCTGGGAACTCAGTATACCCTCATTTACTGAGTGATTGTCTACCCACTGTGACCATGCCCCACCCCTTTATCATTTGAACAATTTTATATATCTTTTATGTATATTCAGGTGAACTTTCTCCCATGAAATCCCCATCCTAGACACCCCCCACCAATGATCCTCTGCTGCCCCCATTGTAACCCTTCTGTGATCTAAACCTTCCTTGAAGATGAAGCCCGTATAATAGCCAAATACAATAGGAAAATGAAATTATCACCCCACACAGAGGGGCTCATGAGGGCTCTGGAGATACCCAGGTCCTATATAAGGGGGGATAGCTACAGAGATTGATGCCTTATCTGTGAGCTCTACTTTGGAATCTGTGCTCCTGAGAGTGACAGAGTTGGACTCAAGTCCTCCCTGCACATGGTCCATCAGTCCCTTCTATTCAAACCTATATGTGATGCTGGAGTTTGTAGGTGTACTTCCAGAGACTGGAGCCTCTGGCCTGCCCATGTGCCAGCTGTGCCTGAAATCTTGGTGGAGCTGCAACTCCTACTCTACAGCTCAATGGACTCACCCAAGTCACCTGGTGAAGAGACGATGATGGACAACGGCCATCCCAGGGAATGGAGAGAGCCTGCAGCTGCAGGCAGAATAATCCCATCCACCGTATCCATGGGATATAAGCCCCCTCTCACTTGGAGGTGGAGTGGACATCACCATCCCAAACGCCTCAGGATTGGGAAGAGCTACTTACTAGAGTGGCCTTACTGGTATTCTGTTGTAGACATATTGTGATTCAAGCAATGGAAGATATTAAACAGTGAGGTGGAGCCAGTGGCCACCAGATGCTTTTGGGGCAGGGAAGGGAAAAGCAGTTGTAATACAGGGGCTTTTTCAGGATTGGATATTACCCTGAGTGACATTACAAAGACAGATATAGTCCATTTTACATCAGCTTATAACATGCAGAACTGTGTGGGAGAGATTGTGGTCTACAATGTGAACTATGGTCCATGCTTAGTGGCAAAGCCCCAGGATGTGTATATCCATTGCAGGTGATGTGCCACACTAATGAAAGATGTTTATCTTTCATGGGAATCCCTGTAATTTTTGTGTAACATTTATGTAATCTAAGCATCTTTTAAAATAAAAAATAAAAAATAATAAAAATTATATGAGTCTCAAAGCAAAGAGCAAATGCAGATGTAAAAATGTGCTATGCAGGGAGGGGGTTGTATCAGTCAGCCAAAGGGGTGCTGATGCAAGATACCAGCAGTCTGTTGGCTTTTATAAAGGGCATTTATTTGGGGTACCGGCTTACAGTCACAAGGCCATAAAAAAGTAAGTTACTTCCCTCACCAAAGTCTGTTACCACATGTTGGAGCAAGATGGCTGCCAGTCTCTGTGAGTGTTCAACATTCCTCTCCCTCCTAAGGCTCCAAATTCCCAGCTTCTTCCAATCTCAGCTGTAGGCTAGAGGGCGTCTCTCTCCCTGGAGCTCGTTTTTTCCCGGTGCTCAGCTGCAGATGTAGGCTATCAAGCTCATCTCTCTTCCCCCAGCCTCTGCCTCAGTGTCTAATGAGCTGTCTCTATTCCTCTATGTTCCTTTCCTGTGTATCTACTTCTATGGTGTCCTTTTCTGTGTATTTACTTCTGTGTGAGTGTCTGTTTTATCCCCAAGGGGGCTGGGACTCAACACTGAGTTGTACTCTAATGAAGTGGTTGGATCAGAGCCCTAATCTTAACATAATTTAATCAGACCTCTCAGCTGAATCTAATTCAAAGGATTATCACGCCAGAGGAACCGACCAGTTTACAAACATAATCTATATTTCTCTTTAGAATTCATAAATAATATCAAACTGCTACTGGGGTAGATACCAGAAATTGGATAAAGCCAGAGGAAGTAGAATAGGATTAGACAAACACCTGAATGTTTGATGTCTCTTTCTAAGCAGGGGGAGTTAGGAAGTCTCTCAGACTAGAAATACAGGGCAGTGTCATGGTTGGTGACATGAGAGAAACAGGGAGAACTCATGTCTTAAAGATAGCACTTTTCTTTAAGAAGAAAACTACCAGATACCATGTACTTCCCTTTCTTACTTTCTCCGAAAACAGGCAGAATTCACAACACTTTCTACTAACCCTATATAGTCTGCATGGATATCCCAAATATGAAAACACAATGAAGAACTTCAAAACACAATGAAGAATTTCAAAACACAATGAAGAAAAGCCAATACATAAATAAAAGAAAAAATGTTAAAACTGATACCTGATGAAAAATGTAATGGATCAGATGTTGTGGAGCTGTCTGCCGTGGGCGCAGAGCCTCTTCTCTCCCAAGGCTCCCACTCCACTACTGCCTCCCTGCCGCAGCAGTGACACCTGGGATCGCCCTGCAGCGCCCCAGCTGCACGCCGGGCGGGAAAGAGTCACTCGCTTTTAAGAAGATGACAACAGAATTCATAGAAGTAAAGAATTTTTAAAGAAGGTAACAAAAAGAGAAGGAAAATGCCATTCTATTTAACTACATTGGATGCTGAGCTGGAATTTGCTATTCAGCCCAATACAACAGGTAAATAACTTTTGACCAGGTGGTGGAAACAGTTGGTTTGAGTGAGGTCTGGTTTTTTGGGCTGCAGTATGTGGACAGCAAAGGTTATTCTACTTGGCTTAAACCAAACAAAAAGGTGACACAGCAAGATGTTAAAAAAGAGAATCCTTTACAGTTCAAGCTTAGAGCTATTTTTTTTCCCTGAAGATGTTTCTGAGGAATTAATTCAAGAAATAACCCAGAGACTTTTCTTCTTTCAAGTTAAAGAAGCCATCTTAAATGATGAGATATATTGCCCACCAGAAAGTGCAGTTCTTTTGGCTTCTTATGCTGTCCAAGCCAAGTATGGAGATTATAATAAAAAGTTTCCTAAACCAGGCTACCTGACTAATGATAGACTCCTACCCCAACATGTTTTGGAACAACACAGACTGACAAAAGAACAATGGGAAGAAAGAATACAGAACTGGCATGAAGAACACAGAGAAATGCTTAGGGAAGTTTCTTTGATGGAATACCTGAAGATTGTACAAGATCTAGAAATATATAGTCAACTATTTTGAAAATAAAAACGGAACTGAAGTGTGGCTAAGCATTGATGCTCTGGGTCTGAATATTTATGAGCATGATGACAAATTAACACCTAAAATTGGTTTTCCCTGGAGTGAAATCAGAAATATTTCATTTAATGACCAAAAAAATGTGTTATAAAGCTAATTGACAAAAAGGCACCTGATTTTGTTTTTCATGCAACTTGTTTGAGAATTAATAAGTGTATTTGGGCTTTACGTATGGGAAACCATGAGCTGTACGTGCGAAGACAGAAGACTGATACTTTTGAAGTACAACAGATGAAAGCTCAGGCTAGGCAGGAGAAGTGTCAGAAGTAGTTGGAAAGGGCACAATTAGAGAATGAAAAGAAAAGAGAAATAGCAAGAAAAGAAAAAGAATAGAACGTGGAAAGGAAGAACTAATGGAACGTCTAAGGCAAATTAAAGAACAGACAATGAAAACCCAGAAAGAACTAGAAAACCAGACTCACAAAGCTTGAGTTGGACCAGACACGGAAACGAACAAAAGAAGAATGACTTGAAAAGGAGCGTTGAGCTGATTAAGAGGGCAAATCTGCTATAGCAAAACAGGCGACCGAAAAGATGAAGGCTCAAGAAGAGCTAGCAGCAGAACTTGCTGAACTCATTGCCAAGATTGAGCTTCTAGAAGTCAAGAAGAAAAAAGAAAAGGAAACTACTGAATGGCAACACAAAGCTTTTGCAGCCCAGAAGGACTTGGAAAAGACCAAAAAGTTAAAAACTGTGATGTCTGCCCCTCCTCCACCTCTGCTACCACCAGTCATTCCTCCAACAGAAAATGAGCATGATGAACATGATGAGAGTAATACACAGGTGGGTGCTAAATTATCAAATGAAGGGGTGATGAGCCATAGAAACAGAAAAATGAGCATGTTAAGAAACAATTCCAGGCATTAAGTTCAGAATTGGCCCAAGCCAGGGATGAAACCAGGAAAACACAAAATGACGTTCTTCGTGCTGAGAATATTAAAGCTGGCCGTGGAAAGTACAAGACTCAGCGACAAATTCGACAAGGTAATACAAAGCAGTGTATTGATGTGTTTGAAGCAATGTGAAAGCTGTAATCTTGCATACGTGTGCTTCATAAACTGAACCACCAACAGAGAAAAGCAGGCCTTTGCAGATGTGATGGAATGCATTCCCCTTGCCAAAGCACTTATACCAGTTTGACTATGGTAGCTAAAAGACAAATTTAAGGGGGGCTCTTCAACATTAAGGCAGCATGATGTTATGCTTGGCTTTCTGTTTCTTTTGGACCAGGGAATGGAAAACTGTGTTCCATCACCTATTTTCACATTTTTCATTTTCTATTTTTTTGTCAGTTGAAGATTAACACTAATCATCATGTCTGGAAAATAGGTGTATATGGTTTGAGCACTTTGAACATTTTAAAGGATACTGGTGACTTGGTGTTTAGATAGAGCACTATGTTTTCTCTTGCCCCTTCCAATAGATTCACAATCTCTCTCACTCATATTTTCTCAGTGTGCCCTTCTCATATCCTGCCATGCCCTTAGTCATAATCCGGCCTTCAAACAGATCATTGGCATTGTTTAAAATGAGGGTAGACAGGGTGGGTAGTCTTTGATCAGCTATGAAACATGAGAAAGATTAGAACATTACAATAGTGTAGTGTGCAGTTGGTGTATAATTGTTTTAAATCCCAATTTAATTATGTTATTGGAAATTTGTTATTTGCTTGCTTAATTACAGTCATCTTTGACAGGTGAACTGCCTGGTGTTTCATCTCTACAGCCCTTTGGTTTTCTTTGCCAGTTGAATCACAAAGGTGTAGACAGCACATAGTAGTTCCAAAGGAGAATTTATTGATGAAACACTACCTGCAAATAACAGTTAATCTGAAAGATATGAATACTACCTCTTTTTCATGAGTTGAGTGAGAGAAACAGATAGATGTTTTAATAAAAGGAAATATACATTTGTTTTTAACTGATTTTGATCGTTAAGGAAAACCTGGATCTTTCTGGAAGGGCAGCATATGAAAGCATCCGTCCCGAGGAGGGAACAGTAATACGACCTCACTACTATTTTAAAAATAAAAAAAAAATTTTTTAAAAACCACTCTGCACAGATAGGCTAACTAGAATGGACATAGATGAAAGGCAAATTAGGGAGCAAGAAGTTGAGGACTTAAACCAGAAAGTACATAAAGAATATCAAAGGAAGTTTAAGAAACATGAAGGCTAATTGCTTTTGTAGTATAAAGTAAAAAGAGAAATCGTATATTTATTATAACATCATGGCTGGAAACATGCATCTTGCATAATAAAATTTATAATTTAGAGTAAGGGTTGTGTTTATTTTATTGTCTCATTAACTTTTTGTATGTGTATCTTTCCGTGTACTCATTGAGCAATTTCATTTCTTGTCAAAGTTATCTTTTTAACTCTTGAATTATTTTCTTTCAAGGAGAACCCGAGTCTATATATAAATCTCAGTCTTCCATCATCAGGCTCTAAATTTCTTTACTTGAACTTTTCGTCATTCATTTTTTACTTTCTTTGGTTTTTCCTCATCCCTGATTTTAAGTGATTTAGTGTTTCCTCAACCCCAGAACAGATCAAGCCATTGAGGTTTCTTCTGCTATGACAAACCAGCAGGCAGTAGATAATATAGCAGTTTCTACTTTTAATCACTTATTAATAAATGATCAGAAAAGAACTGGAAGGTTAAACCATTACCACTAGTAAACTATTGCTTAGGAATGGAAAAGAGCTTTTTTCCTCTGAATCCTTGCAAGAGACTCTGCTTGGCCCCATGTATTTGTCCAAACTTTGCACTAGAGACTTGTCCAAACTTTAGTTTGGATTTCTCTAATGCTAAGTGGTGTCCCTGGGTGGACCCCTGACCCCACCCTGAGCACTTACCTAAGCTGATGCATTATTGTTAAACTACAGAATATATTATTCTCAGAAGGACTGCACAACTACCTGACTTTCTTCTGTAAGCTCATTGCCAGATCCCCTCTAACCATCCCCAGACCCTCTCAGTGATTTTACAGTTCCCAATTTTCTTCCCTCTTGTGCCCTTTAAAAAATCTACCTACCTCTGTGCTAATTAGAGTTAAGGCAAGCTGCTTCTGGCTTCTCTTCTCTCCTGTCACAGCAGTTTGAATAAAGTGTGTTCTGCCACTTTAACTACTGTCAGGTGCCGGTGCCTTTCTTCGACAGCTGTCAGTTTCTAGGAGTGCAAGATACTGCTTTCCAGATGTAGGGTGAGGAAAAATATCTGCCATCTGCCCCTTGCCTCCCTCACTCAGGAAAAATGGCAAAATGGGAGAATTAAGCACAACCACACTGAGCTCACCCTGACAGCAAGCAGGTAAAACCCCACTCTATAGAAAGCCATAGGTTCTGTTATCTGATGCTTCCTCAGGAATTCATAAACTTTTCTCTTTTTCTGATACCTGAGGAGAGGTAATATCAGCCGCCCTGTTGCTGCCCTCTGTTTTGCTCTAGGCTTGAAGAAGAACAAGTGTCATATTTGTTCCAACACTTTCAACTCCTCTCACCCAAAGAGAAACTTCAGCCTCAGATATGCTGTCTATTATGCCAGCTTGCCACCTACAGATGCTGCAGCTTTCAAGAGTGGGTGGGTCTGGGGAAGCAGAATTTGCTAGAAATATTTCCCCCTGAATTTCTAGAATTTTCTAGAAATGTTTTTCAAATTATGTATTTTCTCCATCACATAAAGAAAATTTGATGTACCCAGTTGTGTCCTTTAAAATGCTATCTTTCTCTAAAATTTTCATTTTTACTACAGAGATTATAGCAGAAGCATTCTGAAGCAAAGCCTCCTTTTCAGTTTTTACCACAACTCAACCCAAGAGAAAGTAGAAAATTGTTCACTATATTTTTTAATTAACTCCCTATACCTGGCTTTAGTGTTAGGAAAGGAGTTGCCTGAAGCTCTCAAAAAGTGAAAGTGAGATAAATGAGTAATAGCTAAAGAAGTAATCTTGTTTAAAACTGGAGAAGCTAATTGAAGTCATTTATCTCCCCTCAGATTTCTTACCACAAAATGACTTTTATTTTGTGTTTAAAAATACAACATGTTCATGAGGATGGAAAGTCATCAAGTTCTTCATTTTGTTCATAAACACATTAAAGTCATTACACCCTTGAAGTTTCACTGATTTAAAGTCAAGTATCTACTTTATAGTCCTCACATACTTTCCATTAGTTTGTAATTAAGCTAGTTAGGTTACATGTCTTTGTGGTACAGTTTCTATATTTCAGCGTAGATAGAGACTTCTACTCATAGACATCATTTCCCAATCAATAATTCTTTTATTCATTATCTGAGTTCATAATATAAATTCAAATGAAAAATTTAGCATTTGATATTTTTCATTTCAAATCATTTATCAAGAAGCATAAATGTAATAAGAAGTTTAATTTATTTCAAGAATTCACTCTTTCAAAGAACAGGTCAAAGTGGCTTTTATTAACACAGTCTTTACCCCTTCATTTTTAACTCAGAATTCTTTGCAAGCCTCTTTGAAAAATGGCAAGCGCATTATAGATAACCAGTGCAGTGGTCCTCAAAGTTTAACGGATAATAATCTCCAAAGGATTTTGGTAAAATGCAGATTCTGACTTAGTATTCCTGGGGTAGGGCTGGGGATTCTGTATTTCTAAAGTGCTCCCAGGAGATACCTATTCTACTAGTACTCAGATCATTTATTCAATAACAACATTGATTTAGTGCAGTGATTCTCAAATTTGACTGCACACTCAAATCATCAGGGGAATTTTAAAAATTGGAACTCAGGTGCACAGAATTAAATTTAAAATATCCATTGGTTTAAGAAATAATAACATTGGGCCAAGCTTGGTACATTTTTATGATTTTATTCCTGCACTTATGACACAACCCAAGTACTAGAACATTACTTATTATGCTTACCCATATAACACTTCCCTTATCCCAATCCCTCCACTCCTCATAGGGAATCACCATCCTGAATGTTGTGTTTCATTCCTTTGCTGTTTTCTCTTTTTATTAACACACACATACATTTAAACACACACATACACACAGACCATTAAACACTGCAGCATTTGGGTATGCCCATTTTACGGGTTAAAATGTTTATCAATTAAATATTATCTCCAGATCTTTGCTTTTCTTTGCTCAACATTATGCTATAAAGGTTCATTCATGTTGCTGCATGTGGCAATACCTCATTCTTTTGTACTTCTGTGTAACATTCCATTGTGTGAATATAACAAAATTTATGCATTTCTTATTTTGTAAATGGACATGTTTTTGCTATTGTAAACAGTGTTACTATGGATATACTTGAGCACATCTCGTATGTACACATTTCTTAGGAGTTGACTTGCTGTTTATGAGGTTATGAATGTTCAACTTTAAAAGGCAATGTTAAATTGTATTTCAAAGTGGAAGATAAATTTATACTACGAAAAACAATGTATAATAAATCCAGTTGAACTACAATCGATGTTTTTTTCTAGACTGTTTAATTATTCCCAACTGAATGTGTTAAAATGACATCTCATTGTCATCTCAATTTGCATTTCCCTAATTTCGAGTGAGAGTATTTCAGTTTGTGTTTCTTCTATGAAATGGCAATTTGCATATACCTCCCTTTTTGCTTTTTTCTTATGGACTTAAAAGTTTTCATCGCATATTCTTGATATTAAACTTTTGTCAGTGATAGGTGTTACTTCCAGCATATCACTTGGCTTTATAGTTCCTTTCAGGTATGTTTTGAAGAGCTGAAGTTCTTAACCTTAATGAAGCCAAGTTTATCAATAATTTTTGTCAGCACTTTATTCATCTTATTTAAGAAATTCTTTGTTTAGCCATATAACATTTTAAAAATAAAATTGTGAAATTCCCTAAAATGTGGTTGGCATCTTTATTGAAATAACACTCAGTTTATAAATCACTTTGAGGAGAATTGATAATGATTATACAGTCAGGTTAAGTTAGGTTTACTACAGAAATAAGCAATAGCAGCACCACAAATTTTATTTCTCTTTTGTAGGAGCAAGTAACTCTCCAAGGGCACCAAACTCTGCCAGGAATATAGATATCCAGAGGCTGCTTTGCTGTTGTGACACTTATATCTCATGATTAGACTTCAAGCTTTATCAGATCAGGAAAAAAATTAAAAGGCACATAGAAAATTGAGCTCCAGGGCTTAAGTGTTTGACTCCCAAAATGACACATGTGACCTCTTTCATAATGTCTTCCTTTCAAGGTATTTATTTACATGGGCCTATTCAAATTTAAAGGTGGGAAGGAAAGATAATACTCTGCATTTCTAATATGTCACTGACTTCTTGTAATATCTACCAGGATGATATTAAGGGGCACTATCAATAAATGTGGCCTATGCCCATTAGTTTAGTTTTGATGCTCTTTAATGCCATCCAGCATATTAAATCAGAATATCTCCAGGTTTGGGCTAGGATTTGATATTCCTGTAAGTCTTCAAAAGTTGCTCGATGCATAGAGAGTTTTAAATATTAATAGAGATATGGAAGTAGGAACAGCAGCATGAGGAGGTCTGGGACCTGTATTCAGCAAAAAAAGTATCTAAGCATACCTCATGTTAGTGCGCTTTACTTTATTGCACTTTGCAGATATTGTATTTTTTACAAATTGAAGGTTGCAGCAAGCTACGATGACCAGAGGTTTCTGCACCCACCCTGCACCCTGCTAGTAAGATAGGAGTGTCACCCCAAGAGATGAGGGCCACCCCAAGAGATGTCCTTGGCCCCAAGTCCAGAATAGTAGCAGAGATTTTGCCCAAGGGAAGAGGCAAACCATAAGGACAGTTTCAAAGCTCTCCCAAAGGGAAGTGACTTTATTTATAAGAGAGAATATGAAGTTCAAGCCTAAGGGCATTCTTAAAATCAATCTAAATTTTGGTTGTAAGCAATTTAGAGGAGACTGGTAGCTCCAAAAGAACAATAAGCTAAACAATAGGCTAGCTAATTTACCAGAAAGAACCAGAGAAGGAGATATAGTCAAGAAGATCTTAGGGTCAGAAGGAAACTCAAAAGACTGGCCTCAAATCTAGTCCTCTAAATGAGCCCAAATTAAATGGAATTAGACTGTGGGATCATTTATACTTCAGTGCATTGTTGGAAAAAAATTAGTCAGCAATTAAAAGAAGATAACAGATGGGTATGATACCAACAGAGACAGATAGCAGAACAGATCAGGAAAAGAGGCAAAGACAGCCCTGCTAAATCACCGTCATTCCAGGAAAAGAGCATTCGAGGCTCAATGTTTGGAAATTATACTTCACCAAATGAAAGAAACCAGTCACAAAGACCACATATTTTGTTAATCGATTTATAAGAAATGAACAGAATAAACAAATCTATAGAGACAATGTGCATTAGTTGTTGCCTCTGGCAGAGGGACCAGGGCAGGAAATGGGGAGTGACTATTAATGGGAATGGGATTTCTTTTTGGGGTGATGAAAATGTTCTAAAATTAGATTGGAGTGATGGTCACACAACTCTGAAAATACTAAAACTTAATGATTTGTACACATTAAATATATGCATTGAATAGTATATGAATTCTTTTTCATTAAAGCTTTAAGGGAAAAATGATGATGGAATAATGTCTTCAAAATTCTGGAATTTTGAAGGAATATAATTTCAATTGAAAATATCATGTGTAAATTTTAACCACGCAAATTAATACAGTAAATGTATATTTTTTAAGACTTGCAAAATATCAAAAATTTTTCTCCCCTGAACTTTTTCTTTAGTAAGTATTCTATGAAATTGAGTTTGGGAACCAAAAAAGAGAATAATATAGATCACTGGAAACAGGAGGAAATACCTAGGAGGAGAAATCCAAACGATGTGACCAAGATATGGACGGCTCCCTGGCCAGGTTGGCGGTGATGACAGACCCTGGAAGAGATTTCTTAAGGAAGATAAAACAGATAAAATACCTAATGGGCTTGACTACTTCAGGAGAGATTTAGAAAACTGTCCAATATTTTGGGACAGAATTAATTATTAACATAGAAAACTAAACAAGGTAAGCAAAAAGAAACAATCTAGGCTGAATAGGTTTGTAAGAAAAGGACGTTAACCATGTCTTAACTGTAGATAAAATTTACTTGGTTATCAAAGTTTAAAAATAGAATATTGATTTATCTAAAAGTCATTCCAATAAAATTATTAGAAATGTAGAGAAAAAGTAAAAGGGCAATCTGTATAAGGGTAGAGGGAGGAAAAGGGTTAAATATTCCTGTTAAATAATAGAAATCAATAGACATAATCTATAACTGTTGAAGCAATAATTAACAATGAACAAACATGTAGGTTAATACCTCTTTTAGCTTGCTAAAGGCTGCTGGGAGCAATATACCAGAAATGGCTTTACTTTTATAATGGGAACTTATTAGATGAAAAGCTTACAGTTCTGAGGCTGTGAAAATGTCCAAATCAAGGCATCATCCCTGAAGGTTGGCTGCTGGCGGTCCTGGACTCCTTTCATGTGGCAAGGCAGGTTGAGGCATCTACTTCTCTTCTGGGTCTCCATGCTTTAACTTCTGGCTGCTTTGTCTGTGGCTTTCTCTCTCCTGGGTTCCTCTCTGAGCCCCTGGATTCCTTGAATCCGTCTCTGTGGCTTTTTTCCTGTGTGTCTCTGCATGTTTCTCCCACTTATAAAGAACTCCAGCAAGAGGATCATGACCCACCCTGTGCCATGCCTCACTGCAGTAATCTAACCAAAGCCCCCCTCCCCCACCCAAATCCAATCCAATCAAAGGGTCCCACACCCAAAGGAATGAATTAGCTTTAAGAACATGATCTTATCTGGGAACCACAAAAAGCCTCAAATTTTCACAAAAATTTAGTGCTTACCACTAACTGTACCCCACCCCCCCAAAAAATCCAGGCAAGAGTAGTGTGAGTATTGCTTCTGGGGAGATGAAAATGCATTAGGGAGATAAAAATTGAGAAAGATCTAAAGAACAAAAACATTTGCTTTAATCTCTAAATGATGTGCATATGAAACTCATAAAAATAAATTAAAAATGGCTCTATTAGGAGATTTGATAATTAAATGACATACACATAGTCCTCTCAAATAAATAAGTCTGAAAAGCCTAAATTTTATAGGTAAGTCTAATATCTGTATCTCAGGAAATAAGGAAAATCAAAATGCTGTAGAAGTTGCAAACTGTTTCACTCAATTGTTTAAGTTTCAAAATCTCCAATGCATTAAACTGGAGCCAGAAGCTGCATGAACTGCATTCTCAAAGCTTGAGATCTGTGAGAAAAAACAGGACTTTGCTTAATCCATTTGTTCTAGCTCTTCAAATAAGCTGATTATCTCCTTTTGACTCTTAATGTCATAGTTCAGTATTCCCTTTGTTTCTTAAACCATTTCCATTCCTCCCTCACTGACTCTAATTCATCCCATCAAACCTTCACACAATGCTTAGCAGATTACTGCTCTTCTTAAAGTTGTTTCATGTTTTCCCAGCATGACTTACACGAGTATAAGATGAGAAACAACATAAATATTTGGATTTTGTAACGTATGGCACCTGAGCTTAATAAATTATGATATAAACTATCAAAAAAACTATTACTTTTTTACAAACAGCATCAAAAATTTTCTTTGAATATAAGGATATTTTATTAGTATATAAAGTTAAAGAAAAGCAAATGCTAAATGATCATTAGACCATTACAACAATGTAAATTATATATGCATGCAGATGGAAGTAAATATTACTATATAAAAATAACACTCAAGGTATTTTAGTAGAATGCTGATACTACAGGAAACATATTTGTATCATTTTATTAATATTGGTGGTAATAACATGGGTAAAGACTTCCTTTCTTCTTCCCAGAGACAGCCCATGAGACGTGAACAGGCCACCCTTGCCCCTAGGACCTTCCAGAAAGCCCAGCCGAGACTAGAAAGGGACCCTGGCCCAGGTGTGGGGTGGGTGCCAGGCTCTTCCTCCGGCACAGGGCGCCTGCCTTGGACACAGGCCTGCCGCCAGGGACTCCGCAGAAGGATCAGGGTCTGCGTGGATGGCAGTTCCAGCTAGCCGGCTGCTGCTGGGACTGGCTCTCGTCTTCCCGTCCAGCCTTGCCTCGGGACAGCGTTCCCCGTCCTCAACCGGGAAGGCCCTGGCTGCACCTGCTACTTGTACTTCTGAACAGAGTAGTTTTCTATCTGTGCCGGGAGGAGGGCGTGCGTGAGTGTCCTTGGGAGACAGCTCGCCTTGCCCGCCCGCGGGAAGTCGCCGATATTAAAGTTCCGGGAACAAGGAAAAAAGGAGAATCATACCTCTTAGTTCTTTTGTAGGTGGGTGAGTTCACATGCTTGGTTTTGGTTTGCATGTAAGTAAAAGGGGTATTTGTCATTTCCAGGCTGAAGCGTATAATTGCTGGTGTGAGGCTGTTGTTTTTCACAGTGATAAGAAGTGAATCCTTGTGTTGAGAAGATACATGGCCACAAGTTCTAAGTAGCTTTGGCTTTGTTGAGGACAGTTGCCCTGTAGCAGCCTTTGCACACTTAAATAAAATGCCTGTTGCAATTGATATTCTGTGGTTATTTTTAATGCAGCATGTCATCCTATCATAATCAAGACAACATCTATTAAAACAGGAACGGAGGAATATTTGATAACGAGAAGTAGAAAATTTCTTAATATATTACATGGTTAACACAAATGCATAGAGATCATGATTAAAATCATTCTGGGGATACAAATATATACACAATAGTATTTAGATTAATTTTCTTCTTAGTAGTATTAAATTTGGGATTATTTTCCTTATTTCATAACTTCTATGAATCTGAGTAACATTCACAAAGACTCATGGTTTGTCAATTTACCAGCCTATTTATGATTTGCAGGATCATCATAAATGACAAACTATATTTGTTTGTTTTTTAATATCTGATTAATTTGTTCATTTATTTATTACTGAATTAATTAATTTGTTCATTCATTCATTCATGTTATTATAAGTCCTGAGAATCCAAATATGACAACAAAAATAACTAACATTTATTAAGCACCTTCTTTGTACCTGATATAATTTGAATGCACTTTCACATATTATGAGATCATTATTTTGATTTTTTCAGATAAGGAAACTAAGGCTCAGGAAGTTAAGTAACTGGCATAAATTCACACAGTCAATAAGGGTCAGAAGTAGTATAAAAATGCATATCTCAACTCAAATTCCATGTTCTTTCCATTGAGAATAGTGACTACAATCCAGATTGTAGAGGACAGTTTTGGATTATATCTGCTGCTCTAGTGTAATTATTAACAGTGTTCTCTTTGTTTATCAAAACTGGCTTGGCCTGGAAGATAAAATATGTTATCATCAGACATGTTACATTGTCATAGTCGTTGCTCACAGGGTAGGAAAAGACAGTGCAGATGGGTTTACAGATATTCTAAATGGTCATTAGATGTGAAAATGAAATAGCAAGGCTAAGAGATCTCCCTACCTCATCTTTGCCCTTTGTAGTAAACTAGGTCAATCAAATTATTTTTTTAATTAAAAAGGAAAAGTTTTCCTTTTGTCAATAATTTTACAGGAATTCATTGGCAATCAAATAAGGCCCACAAAGTAAAAAACTGTACGATTTTGCACATTGAGAAGGCACGCAAATGGAGTCCATAATGTTAAATCATTTATGGTTTTTTTTTTTCCATCTTATTTGTTCACTGAATTATGCAAGAATTTGCAGATGGCAGAAGTCATCTGGATAAGTAGAAAAGTGCACGATATTGACTGCAGGAAGGACTATCCCTGAGAAATAAGGATAATCATTTCCCCCAACATCCTGCTCTGGGAATTTGTGAGCCAACAAATGGATCAAGAATGCAGCCAAGTACAAATTTATTTTGTGGCCACAGACATCATTCAAGCAGTCAGTTTGGTGGATTACACATCAATTCCTTGGCACCACCCTGACACTAATTAGTGTTTCATAGAAAAAGACTGAAATTTACATTGCTGTGGCACTGAGATATTGGAAGCTATTTCATTTTGAAGTAAATTCAATAGTTAGTCCTTCCTCTTAGAAGACATGCAATGAGGCTAACATTCTAGGAGAGTAAGTATACAATAGGAACTCCTATTGTAAGTTTTCTAACCTTTTCCTTTTTAAGAACAAAAAATAGCAAAACATTATTACAATTAATAAAATCATATCATGTTAGTTCCAGACAATATTTGCAATTAGGAGATAACATTTTGAAAACTAGTTAATTAACTGGACTAAAATTTTCTACAGTTTGCAGTTACAACAAAGATCTGACAAAGATGATGTAATCAAATAGAAGAAATCTCTTAAAGTAATATGCTTTTAAATCTATATTTGATCTACTTTACCAATTCTCTTTATAACTATCCTAAAGACACATATGAAAAAAGGTATATAAAATGTTTACTTTAAAAATTTTGAAAAGTTTCTTCATATCGTACTTTTCTTTGCACTAATCGCAATCTAATATATGCTCACAATTCTTCTAGATAAATGAATAAATGGATAGATAAAGTAAAGCATAAAAGTCAGAATTCTCCAATGCAAAGACATAGACAAATGCGGATTCAAATATTTGATTCAACCATTTAGATGCTAAGCCACTTGGGAAGTTTGTTTAACATCTGAAATAGTCAATTGTCTCATTTATAGAATGGGGATAATATTTCCTTTTCAGAGCCATTATGAAGATGGAAAGTAAGGCAATTTGTGGCACAAAGTAGGTGTTCAATATTTATTTTATTTTTAATAAATGATTTTTCAGTAGTGTCTATGTGCCATAAAAAGTATTATATATTTTTAAAACCAATTGATAGTGCATATATTTATATATTTTGAGTTTCCATTTGCCAGGTAATACTTATTTAATTTTTAAAATTCCAAGGACTATTAAAACTATTTTACAGATGAAGAAATTTAGTTTCTGAGAAAATTCTCTAAATTGCTATTATTTAGTATTGGGAACATAATGTGAACCCAGATTGTTTGATTTAACACCCTTTCTCTTCAATGTATCTTCAAAACATTGATTTTCGTTGGTCTGATAGATCATATAAAAAAATATTATATTTAAATCACAATGTGATCTGCATCACAAAATAGGTGAAAATAAGGTGCTCTGAGAAATCACAGGAAAGGAATAAAATGTCTGGATGGGGAAGAGTTATGTAACTCAAAAACAATTTATTCAGTTCCCTTTATGTGTCAGGAAACTGTTTCAGCTTTTAGAAATACCACCATGAACCAAAACAGATGAGTTATCCACTCACGTGGAGCTACTACATTCTGCTGGAAGGAGACATTCACTAAGTAAGGAAACCTATTTATAAAAAAAATAATTTCAGGTAATGATAAACCTTCTAAAGAGAGATATGGAATAAGGCAATCTGGCAGAAAGTGACTATGGGAAAGGGCAGAGGGTGAGCAGCTTACTTTAAGAAGGGTGGTTGGAGAAGGCCTTTCTGGAGGTGAATTATGGCAAAGGCTTAGTTATGTAAACACCCGAAAGGAGAATTCTAGGCAGAGGGAAGAGGAGTCCAAAGATTGTTATACAGAAAATTCAGCTCATTTTAGAATAGAAAGACTGGAGCATAGTTTAAATGTAGCAATAGGAAAAAATAGAGATGAGAGCAGAGAGAAGGCCTATTAAACCATGTTGTGTAAGGCGTGATAAGAAGTTGAGATATTAATCTATAGGAAATAGGAAGATAGCAAGCTAGGGAATGACATGATTTCATTTGATTTTTAAAGAGTCAGATGGGTGGTTGTGGAGAGGTGCGTGTCAGATAGTAGCTCCTTGAAATGCGAGCTATTAATATAGATGAGGAGAAGGGTGATAGCAGTTTGGACCTTGGTGGTAATAGAGATAGGAATGATGAGATGGATTTGAGATAGTTTAAGACATATTTTGGAGGCAAAAATCTACAGGACTTGCTGATGGATTTGTTGTGAAGATGGTGAAAGGGAGTGACACTCAAAGATGATGCTATGATGCTTGGGATTTTATCTTCAGCAATTAAGTAGAGACTTAGGAGCTTCATGAATGATTTGGCATTTGATTTAAACAGAGAAAAAATGAAAAGTATTTAGGTAGTCAAAATGAAGTGTGGACATTCCAGCAAGAGGAATACTATGAAATAAAAGTGTCTGAGCAAGAAGATGAACAGTGTATTCAGAAATTTAAGTTACTTTGTTAGCACTTTATCATTTTAAAATGCCTTAGGAAGTGGTAAATTTATTTGGTTTGCTGGAATTAAAGGATGAATTCTCAGGGAGTTTTGTTTATGAGAACTCCTTGCCTTTAACCAAGACTCTCCTAACTTCCTTTTAGATTTACTAAACTTTTAACAGGTTTCTGCCCTACTCAAGGTCCCTGACCCAACTCTTACCAGACTGTCATGCTATCTAGGCACCTTCAACACTCCTTACTGGGTATTTATCTCCCTCTTCCTCTCAGGACCCTTACAGACTCCTGGTGGGCTAATTACCTCAAAGGGAAAATTCCAAACCACACGGTCATCATTACAACCTCTGTAAATCCCTCACCCATCTCAGTGGAGCCAAAAGGTCCTCATTGCAACCTAGGTAAATCACTCAGCCCTCCCGTTGATCCTACCTCCCCTTATCCTACCCAGTGCTTTTTTACCATCCCACTCCAGTTCTTTAAAAGTTGCAGTTCTTTGTTTCAATGGAGTTGAATTCAATTTTTTTTCTCTCTTCTCTCTTCCCCTGCTATAGCAGCCCCTGAATAAAGTCATTCTTGTCCATGTAACATTGACCAGTGCGATTTTTCCTTTGACACCTTCAAAACAACCACAATTATCTGTTTGCTCCATTTCTCAGATATCTACTCATGAACACTACTAATTACAAAAGCTAATATTTTCAACTCATAAGCTGCCATTATGACACATTATGACAATAAAGAAACAGGGTTAGAGAATTAATAACCCAAGGCACATGGTAGAACTGATATTTTGATGTCACTACCCAACTTTTTGTTAATATATTTAACAAGAAGAAAATACAGCCTAGTGTTTGAAAAATGATTGGTAACAGGGCAGGAAATATTGGGGTATCCAGGAGAAAAGACTGGAGAAAAAGATAATAGCTAAGAAACTATGTGCAGGTCCAGGAGAAAAATGAGGAGTGTGAACTTGGAAGGAAAAAAATTAAGGAACAAGATGTATGCCAGAGGCAAGCTGTGAGACTTTTATACAAGTAGAATTTATTCATTGATTAACATCAAATAATGTAGTCATGCAGGATTTGGAATCATGCACTTTTGAACATCATTTGATAAAGTCAAGACCCAAAACCTAGCTCATTTAAACTTCCACAACCTTTGACTTTAGAGAAGGTGATATCTTACCTCCGCATTGAGATGATTGTGGCTAATGCACCATTCTAACCTCAATTTCAGCTGAGGATTTGTATGAATATATCCTCTGTCACTATACATGGCTTTACAAATGAGAAGGAACGTCTCTATTAACAATGAAAAATAAACACTATTCTAAGACGTCTTTGAGTTTCAGGTAGAGCACCCTCCAATGAGCTGCAGCCTCTGATTCACACTTTGGAATAATTTCCTGAGCTACATTAATACTATATGGAGGCCAAGGACTGAAACCCTCAGCCAGGTAGTTTGGCTGTGCAGTGGAGTATGAGAGGTCTGCCACTCTCTGGGTACCTAATATAACCCTTTCTGTAGGTGGCAGTAAGGGAAAACAATTCTGAAAACTGGTTACTTTGCTGTAGAGCACCCCAACTACTGCTTACATATATACAGAAATCCAATTAATAATAATATGCTTAATTAGAATTTAATTAATGAATTCTAATTAAGAATGAAGATGCACAAAAATAATCCCATAAAATAAAATCAAAGAGACCCTCGTGAAAATTCATGTTTGCTAAACATAAACACCACCAATGCAAAAAATGGAGCTATGTTTCCTAATTATTTTTATGTTGGTATTAAGAAAGATTGGTATCTTAGAAGTTATGAAGCCTAATTTCGGATGCTAGATAGATTTACAAAGAGTTAAGTAATTATTATAAATCTTTTATTCTTTCAGTGCCTTAATTTTCTCTTCTTCATTCTTTTTTCCCCCTAACGGTATGATTGACAGAAAGAAAATAAGCTCTGCTGGCAATCAGTCTATGACATTTTGACAGAAGGTCAATACTATTTTAACCTGAACAGGAAACAATGTTTCAAAGATGACAAATTGACAAACAGCTCCTCCTCCTCCATTTTCTTCTTTCTCTGGAGCAGGAATACTAAACAGGCCCTGCTTCTTGACTGTATTAAATCCAGAGTTTGTCTCTGCATTTCTGGTCTCTAGAATTATTCATGTAAGTGCAAACCAGTTTCTCCTACTCAGATACAAACAATTCCTCTGAAGTGTGTCATTCTCCCTTGCTATAGCAACTTAATTGTAGCTTTTCTTTCTT
>JAQZBX010014410.1:0-38623 GCA_029593785.1 Cabassous unicinctus
ATATTTCCAAAAGAGAGTTGTGATAGAATCCAGCAGAATTAAATATATATATATATATATATTTAAAAATGTAGTAGATCCCGTCGACTGAGCCTTCTAAGCTAATGTTTCACAAACTTGAGTGTACATAAGAATCACTAGGGTTTCTTATTAAAATACAAATTCCACAGTTGCAGGAGGTTGGGGATAAGGCACCATAATTTGCATTTCTAACAAGTCCTCAGTGCTGCTGCTGCTAGTCCCTCTACTGAACTTTCCATAGCAAGGTTCTAAGGCACCTGGAAGTCCTCATGGTCTGTAAATGTTATAAACCCTGCTCTTGGTTTCTTTTTCTACATAGAGATGAATCTACTGGTAATCTCTCTATGGCTCTGAATTTTTAAAAAGGGAAAGTCTATTAAAATTATTTATCATTCCTTATTCTGTTATTATAAGGGATTAAATAACAAATAGAGTAATTTCAACTCCTTAGTGATAAGTACTATGCAAAGGTTTGTATTTATTATTTCAGACCATTCACTGGAAACAATATTAACTTCTAGAGAATAAAGCATGGCAATTTTATGGTGGGATTTGGCAAAACAAATCCCTATCACGAAACACAGGGGTGGGGGTGGTAATGGACAGATATTGAGTAGGGACATGTAAATATTACTTAATTTTGTTTGTAATTCTGTTTAAATTTTTAAGTGCTATGGGATTTGAAGGCTTGATTCCTTTTTTAAAGTCAGTCATGGATATATTTAATTATTAGGGGATCAAACCTTGAATATTATAGAATGGAGGCAGTCTGAGATGTAGAAGATGAGATCAGCTGCCATATCCATTTCAAATTCAAATGTTTTGCCACCACAATAGATTATAAAATTTCTTCAGTCACAAGAAATAAGAGGAATCATTATTTATTACACACTCCAGGGCTTTTATAGGTTTTAATGAGATAGACTTTTTAAGTAATTTTTTTCCCATCAGAAATATCAAAATATAGTTGTATGATGTATTCCTAATCCAATAAGTACATTAGGCAGTGACACAAGGGGTATCATAAAGGAATATTGTCTGATAAATTCCTCCTCACTGTTCCAAGCTTTTCACCACACCTGATCACACTCTCTGAATTTGCCCACAAGATACACACATGCATTCATCCAATAAACTTTCTATTGCAAGCCTATGATATTGCAAGCCTACGATATGCAGGGTATGATGGGAGTGCTTTTGGATATTATGTGAAAGTTCTTGGGGTGATGAAGTGCAAAAAATGCAGGTCAGCAGCCAGCCAAGAATGCATGAAAAGACAGCTTTATTATATAAAAGACCCTGGAGGGGGAGGGCAGAATAAGTGTAGTGGAGGGGCCTGCAGGGTTTACCTAATCTGCGAGTCTGTGGAGGAGTAGAGGTAAGAAGAGGCACCGTGTGGGTCCTGGGCATAAATAATTAGTTATTTATGCCTTTATAGTGACCCAGAGGGAAGGGACAGGGCTTTCCTGCAGATACTGGGGATTGGAATTTCAAACTACAGTGTGAAAAGCAGAAGTGGCTAGGACCAGTTGGAGAAGGTGAGGGCAGCTTCTCATCAACCAAGTCATATGGAAGTTCCTGCCCTGCTAGTAAATTATGTGGCTCAAAAGGGCAGAAACAGCAAGGACCTTTTGGAGAAGCTGGGGGCGGCTCTTATCATCCAGGTTATAAGGAGCAGGCCTTGTTAGTTGCTGTTATGCCCAAGGCAGGGCGAGCTGGGGTATTCACCCGAGAGTGTAACTTATGACTAGGCAAGGCAGGATGATGAGGCAACAAATGTAATTAGTTATTTATGCCATTACACGGGAATACTAAGCTAAAGGGCAAAATGCATCTTTGTATTTCCAGTGCCTAGAACGTTGGAGAGCCTCAGTTAATCAGAGTGAACTGATTCTCTCACTTTAAAGAATTTTGGTAATTCAAGTTCTCATAGTCATTGCTTTAGCTATGATAATAGCCTCCTAACTTATATCCATATGCCTTGTCTCTCTTCAATTAATCCTCTATACTAGCAGTATAGCCATCCCTTGCTCAAAAACCTTAATAGCCATCTAATGACTTATAATATTATCCATACTGCTTATTCATGATATTCAAGGCCTTTCATAAGTTGGCCCTAACAGACCTGTTCAACCTGGTCTCTTATCACCCACCTTAATGTACCCTTCGCTCTAGCACTGATTATTTGGTAGTATAAAATAGGGGAGGTTCAAGATTGCGCACTCTGAAGCCTGTCTGCTTGACTATGAATCTTGATTTGTCTCCCACTTCTGACTGTGTGACCTTGGGCAAGTTATATGAGCTCTGTCTCAGTTTTCTCATCTATTAAAATAGGGATTAAAAATAGCTCCTATCCTCAGAGTTTTTGTGATGATAACGTGGATTAATGTATATAGAGCATCTAGAACAGAGCTAGGCACATAGTACACACTCAGTAATCCCTACTACTATTTTTCCCTCTTTAAACTTTGCTCATATTATTTCCTCTCCTTGGGAAGCCCTCTTCACCCCCTTTACTCGAGTTGTTCTATGTTCATGTCCAAATTCTACCTGTTCTTCAAATTAGTTTAAATGGTCTCTCTATTGATCAGGCTGCAATCTGTAGTCTTACACTAAGTTGAACTGCTTCTGCCATAATAACATAAAAATTAATCTCATGATAAAAATCACTTTGTTTCCAGATGAAATATTAGAAACAGAGATATAAAAATTTGTGGTTCATGGAATAATTCCATTAGCATTATTCATGATGTGCCGAGTATTGCTGGATGGAAGATAATGAAATAAAGGGCAGAATTTCAATCTCTGAGCACCACTCTTAATAATTAAAAGAATGAAATTGCCCTAATGGCCAAAAATCATGGAATCATGTGGAAGGTCTTATAGTAAAGTTCCATCAGCAGTCTTTATTTTACATGATCAAAGAGGCATTTAAATGTGCCTTTCTTTAACCTTGAGAATTATGGCCCATTCCTCAAACACTCAGCATACCAGTGAGCAGTTAATGGAGTGGAACATTTTTGAGTCACTGTGAGAAATATTCATCATGAGTTTCAGGTAATATTGGAATCCATCTTCAAACAAGCTTCCAGCAGGAGAATGAAGCGGAGATTCCCTGGAGAGATTCAGCAGAAGGGATTTGCCTCCTTGGTAGAGAATTATAAATTATGCTCTCATTTTTTGAGGGGCTTCAATATACTGGGCTCCAGTGAAATGCAAAAAGAAAGTATTTGTCAAGAAGGAGGAGATGGAAAGAATCATAAGCAAGCTTCTTGATTGCAAAAACAGAAATTAACTCTACTTGATAAAAAGGAATGTATTGTAAATACCTTGATAGATTCAACAGCAGGTTAGGAGATCAGGTTTAGGAATGAACAGGAATCCAAAGGAATACGAGCTCCTTAGGAGCAGAAGTATGTAATTGTTCAGTAGCAGAAACTATCCCGTTGACATGCAGTGCAATGAATTCTATCCAACTATTTCTCTCATTCTTGCACCAGAGTATCAAGATTCATGCTCTTAGAGAGCATCTTTTTGTGCCAGGCTTAGGTCACGTGCTTATTCCCCAGCTCTGATGGGAAAGAGAAAGGGAGAATTTGGTCCCTCTGCATCCCAAAGTGGAGGCAGACACCTATTGGCCCCTATTCCCCTCTATCCCAGGGACTATCACAATAGGGCAAGGTTATTTCCTCCAAGGGCAGTGAGAGTTCTCTGAGGAAGGGAGAGTGAATGCTGGGCAGGCATAAAGGGGCAAATGTCCACTCCATGTCCCAGGGAGCAGGAGACCCAAAATGCAGGCCAGCCAGCATATCATGAGCCCTGCAGGATATTGCCTTAATCTCAAAACCGGTTCAAATCTAGGCTAAAAATGACAGAAAAGATGATACTGTGAAGAAAAAAAAAGTATATTTACCTAACTTTATCTATCAGCATAATCAGGGAATAGAGATACATACTAACTATTGACCAGAGAGCAGAAGTAAAGTTAAACTGACCCAAAACCAGCCACCACTTTTCTCCATCGATTTCTCTAGAGAGTCATTCTCTTGCTTACTGACAGTTTAACTTTTACTTGTTTTCTTCATAATTTTCGGAAAATAAGTCTACCTGAAAAACTGGCAGAAAGAAAAACCCCACTTTTCTCCCTCCCTAGAAGCATGTATTTTCCCACCTGTCTAGACATAAAATCCATAATTTTTGTACAAATCCCATTCTACTGACAAAAACACATGTGTTCCATTTCTTCTACTCCCATTCTGCCAGACAAAGTGCCGTTTAAGAATAAATTGTCAGAAGGAAGTAAATAAAAATGATGAAAAGAAAAGTTCAAGAGTCAGTTAGGAGTAGGAGAGTTGACAGAGGGACATTTAGAGAACTCACCCATAGCTAGTGGGTCCATTAACAGTAAGTAATTGTCTTTTTATTGTCATGGTTCTCCCAGGAAGAACTCTCTAGTTTGCCACAGGGAATTTGAAGTTTCTGGACTTTTAAGGCATTATTTTGTCTGAATTCTATCCCATCATACCCAACTGAACTTTTCCAGATATTTAGCTGTTGATATTTCTGCTTCTTTATGGCAAGATGCTGTGTAGCATGCAGAAGGAGGAACGTATAACACAATTACCTCCCTTAGGGATTTAAATCATGCCATTAACATCAACTTTTATATACATGAAATAGAGCTATACAAAATAGCCAGGTATTTAATATGAAAGACAATTGTAAAAAAACAACTAAATGTGTATCATATCACCTGTAAAATTAAAAATAAAAAAAAATTTTTAAATTAAAAAATAAATACAGACAATTACAGCTATGGGCTTGTAGCAGTTTAATATTATTGATGAATTCCAGAAAATAGTATTGGATTATGTTTGTAAAATAATCTTTTCCTCTGGGCATATTAGAGTGTATTACATTCAGAGGTTTTACTTTTACTTGATTAAATAATGATTAAGGCTTTGATTGGGCCATGTCAGTAGGATGTTGCATCCCCGCCTCCTTAGTGGATGGTGACTCACAGAAAAATTGCACCGCAGAGAAGGGAGGTTGGAGTTTTTGAGCTGGAGCCTCAGGAAGTAAGCACACGGAGGAGCTTGGTCGAGAGGAAAGGGAAAAGGCCCCTGGAAGAGAAATAAGCCATTCGTCTGATAGTCTACATCTGTCTTGTAGAGATAGCAGAGGAGCTGAGCCTGGAGAGAAGCAAGCCCCAGGAAGAGAGGAACCCAGGAAGCCTGAACCCTCACAGACATTGGCAGACATCTTGCTCCAACATGTGGCAATAGACTTTGGTGAGGGAAGTAACTTATGCTTTATGGCCTGGTAACTGCGGGCTTCTACCCCAAATAAATACCCTTTATAAAAGCCAACAGATTTCTGGTATTTTGCATCAGCACCCCTTTGGCTGACTAATACAGAGTTTCTAGAAGGGAGACCTCAGTAGACTGAGATAATTAGGAAGGCTTCCTGTAAGAAGGTGAACTGAGATGGATCTTGAAGGATGGATAGGATTTAATAGATGGAGAGAGACGAAGAAGAATATCTAGAGAAAAGACAAGGATACTGGTTGAGGAAATTTTTCCAATCCTTTTTCTTCCATAAATATGAGAATACCTGAGAGTTGGCATTTAAAACATGCTTATTGTGGCCATGTGACTTCTAAACCTAGCAAACAATCCAACATGATCCTTCAAAACAAACATGATGCTTAACTGTAAACCATTCCTTCCACAACTCTTTAACCTTGTGGGTTTATTTTAATGGCAAAACTGTGATTTTGAAGAGTATTTTTTAAAATTATTGTGCAGATCAAAATTATAGGGATGATGCCTGTGACTTACATGTTTATTAAATTTGCCAAAACTTAGTTATATTGAGGCCAGCTCTGTATGGCAAAGTTTCCCACCACTACCACCTTCTTTTTGATACAAAAGGAAAATATTAAGAACATTAGTGATAAATGAAATACTAGATTTGTCTCTCCAACCACTTCAGCATAGAGTCGTGAGAAAGATAAAAGGTGACCTGGCTCAGCTCAACCCTAAAGAGGTAAGCAGGCAAGTTATGACCCACCCTCCCCCATTTTAAAAACATTTATCTATCTATCTATCTATCTATCTATCTATCTATCTATCTATCTATCTATCTATTTATCTATCTATCTACCTACCTACCTACCTACCTACCTACCTACCTACCTATCCTGTCGTCTTGGTTTTCCACCTGTTAAAAAAAATACCACACAACAGGTTGGTTTAAGCAATGGAAATGTATTGGCTCACAGTTTGGGGGCTAGGAGAAGTCTAAAATCAAGGCTTCAGTAAGGTGATGATTTCTCCCTAAATACAGTTCATTCTGGAGCTGGCTGCCTGTGATCCTTGGGTCCTTGGCTTTCCCATCACGTGGCAATGCACATGGTGGCCTCTTCTCCTTTCTCTTTCAGGTTCTGGCTTTTCCTCCGTGGCCTTCTCTGTAAGGCCTCCAATAGTAGGACTGAGACCTGTCCTGATCCAGTAGCCATACCCCAGGCAAAAATAACCTCAAAAGGGTTCACACCCACAGGAATGGACCAAGATCAGAAATACGTTTTTTGGGGATACAAAATTTGAGCTAGCACCCCTGTTTTTCAAAATTATGGTGCAATTAATGGCAGAGTATCATTATTTTGAAAAGTTCAGCATTCTGTTTATTTTCCATACTTTTAAAGAAAATTCTCTTTTGCTTTTTTATTATGTCTATTCAAGGATTGGCAAAAGGCAGTGTAAATTTTCCAGTTATAAAGAATTGAGAAATCAGTCGGTGGATGTACAAGTCATTGGCTTTGGTGATGAGAATCAGATGAATTTAAACTTTAAGTGGATTTACACATAGGTATATTATTAGGGTAAAGGGTGAGAAAATAAATCTTGGTTTTTTCAACAAGTGAATGGCATTTGAAAAAAAAGGGGGCAGCATGGAAGTATGGATTAACAATTCTGATACTGCTCTACATGTGTACTGGAATTGAACAGTTAAGTAAATTGATGGCAGGTGCTGGGAGACAGGTTTCTCACGGTTGGAGTGGGAGTTTACAGATTAGCAAGCAGAGGCTAGAATGATCATGCGGTAATGTATGATCTGAAGACATCAGTGTGAACTCATGTTTGGCCTAATAAAGGTACAGATGCTTACATATAGAAACAGGTATTGATATGTGTATATACACAGGTGAGTGCATGCATATATATTTCCTTGCTCTGTCAGCTGAGAGGCCCTAGAAGCAATAACACCTCAAATTGAAGGAGCATGACTCCTCACTCCTTAACTGTGAGCTGCTCATAGTGACTTCCTTCCAAAAAGTCCTGTCTGGAAAGGAGGAGGGTGAGAAACTTTGACAAACACGACCTCAATCAGGTGATCAAGGTCCTGTTGATACCAAGTGCCCTTGGTGTAATGTGATGAAAATGGCCCAATACCTCTGTGATATTCCTTCCAAAAAAACCCCATAACCCCAGTCTAATCATGAGAATAATACCAGACAAATTGAAGTTGAAGGCATTCTAAAAAATACCTGACCAGTACTCCTCAAAACTGTCCAGTTCATCAAAAACAAGGAAAGTCTGAGAAACGGTCACAGTGAAGAAGCACCAAAGGAGTCATGATGACTAAATATAATGTGATATCCTAGATGCGATCCTGGAATAGAAGAAGGACATTAATAGGTAAAAAGCAAGGAAACCTGGATAAAGTATGGGCATTAGTTAATATTATATCAAAATCGGTTATTAATTGTAACGGATCTACCATAATAATGGAAAATGTAGGTGGGAAACCTGGGTGTCGGGTATATGGGAGCTCTCTGTACTATCTTTGCATTTTCTCTCTTCAAAAAAAAATAATAAAGCTTATTAAAATGATTTTTAAAAAAGGAGGGGAGAGGTACTTGTTTAAAGAGATTTAAGAAGTCAAGAAACATATCAGCCATGTGTAAGAGGTGGGAATATGAGAGAAAGATTGCCATTTGGCATGTACATTAATAGTATCTATGATGAAAGCATATTGTTCAAATTTTCCCTCAGGTTATTTTTAGATTATTATCCAATTGTGTTTAACCTAAAAAGGGAATATTTTAACTGTAGTTTCCAGAGGTTGGCAAAGCTTTTCTACAAAGGACCAGATACTACCTAATTTAGGCTCTGTAGGCAGAGGGTTGGTGTCATACCTTGTAACAGATAATACATAAACAAATGGGTGTGGCAGTATTCCAATTAAGCTTTATTTACAAACACAGGCAGAAGGCTGTATTTAGCCCATGGGCCATAGTTTACATATATAGATGTATATATATACATATATATATAGTGTAAATTAAAGGTCAGCAAACTATGATTAAGCATTTTTTTCTCCATTTTTTTTTTCCATTAATAAGGAGACCCTGACTATGTCTTTAACTAATCTATGTTCATTTGTGTATCTTTCTGAAAACTAGAGAACAATTGATTTAGTAATTGAAATTAGGTGAAATAAAAGTGCCTGGGCAGAACTTTTTAGGAGTAATGCTTCTTTTTTTTTTGAGGTACTAGGGCTGGGGATTGAACCCCAGACCTGGTATGTGGGAAGCCAGGGTTCAACCACTGAGCTACATCGGCTCCCCTGTGGTGGTTTTTTCGTTTGTTTGCTTGTTATTTGTTTTTTGTTTGTTTGTTTTTAGGAGGCATCGGGAACCAAACCCAGGACTTCCCATATGGAAAGCAGGCTCTCAACTTTCTGAGCTACCTTACTCCTTACACTATAATTTAAATGTTAGTATAAAATGAGTTTCAGATTCTATCATTGATTTTCAAACTGTGTTTTGCAGAACCTAAGTTCACTGGAGAGAGCTTAAGGGACACAAGTGCAAGTGAGGCAAGATGGACGCAAAGTGAACAGAGTGTAAAATATTCTTACGTTGCTTCCAACTGAGAAGTCTAGTTTAACCTTTTTTATATAAGGGAGTTCTGTATAAGGTTTTGTTCAAGAAGCAGTGTTAGATAGTGGGTAATGGGACCGGCTTTGGATTCAGACTGATTGGTTCAATTTCCAGCTCTAGCATGCCTTACCACGGGCCCGTTCTTCGTCTTTCTTATCTGTAAAATGGGGATGATAACACACCTGTGTGTATATTGATTTGTAATGAAAATTAAGTGGAAAAAAATGTGTGTAAAGCGCTATGGGTATGACAATAAAACGCCATGTACATCAGGTTGTAATGAAAATTAAATGTTACTTAGTACAGTAATTGATACAAAATTACTTAAATTTGATGCATTTATTGATAATATTATCAGTATCAGCAGCATCAACATCATTTAGTTTAAAATAAAAACTTGGAAACTACTAGACCAAATGATGTTTAACCTTAGGGTCTCTTTCGATTTAATAGGCCCTAGTTTTATGGAGATCACTGAGTTCTCAACCTTCCTCTGCCAAGGGGTTTTTTTGAGGGATGGAGGGTGAAGGAGAGAGGGAGACAGCAATCACTGGCTGAAAACAGGACAGATTTCTCAGTTGAGGGAAATTTTTATAAGAATAGCACCTAAGCTTGATTCTGAAGGTAGCTCCAAGCTGGTCCAATGTCTTACTGTTATGGAGCAGACAACCAAATGAAAAATTACTCAGAGACCCTTATATTCTGCAGTAACATAAGGAACTAAAGTGACAACAGTACCACTGGACAGAAAGAAAGGTGATCATATTATGGCTTCTGGGAAAACACCTGTCACCCCACTGGCTTCTGGCCTGACTGATATACACCCCCAATAAGATTGGGAAAATTTTAAAACAAGATAAAAGAGAAAAATAGGTTGTAACAGATGTTTCTGCATGTATAAAATTAAACAAAATATACATATTTAGGCTAAATATTTGGTTCATTTACCAAAACTCAATGATGAGAGAATTTCAAGGAAATTGGTGATGGTTCAGTCTGGATGTATTAAAATAAAAATAAGACAGAATACTCAATCTATTTTTTCTGTAACTCTATGTATACAAGGTATCCATGTTTTCTTTTCTTTCTTTTTTTTTTTTTTTTAAGATTTATTTATTTATTTATGTAATTCTCTCCCTGCCCCTCGTTGTTTTGTGCTCGTTGTCTGCTCTCTTGTGTGTTCTTCTGTGTCTGCTTGTCTTCTCATTAGGTGGCACCAGGAACCAATCCTGGGACCTTCCAGAGTGGAGAGAGGCTGCTCAATCTCTTGTGCCACCTCAGCTCCCTGATCTGCTGTGTCACTCATTGTCTCTTTTCTGTGTCTCTTTTTGTTGCGTCATCTTGCTGTGCCAGCTCTCCGTGCAGGCCAGCACTCCTGCGCGGGCCAGCATTCCGCGTGGGCCGGCACTTTGCATGGGCAGCATTCTGCGTGGGCCAGGTCTCCGCTCAGGCCAGCTTGCCTTTCACCAGGAGGCCCTGGGAATGGAACCCTGGACCTCCTATACGGTAGACGGGAGTCCCATCACTTGAGCCCCATCTGCTTCCCAACTTGTTTTCTTATATATAAAAAAGCACTCTCTATTAATTATGATATAGGCCTTTCATTTCATGGTGTTCTTTTGGGACCCCTATCCAATTTAAAACTAATAATCATGATTAGATTACCCAGCTAGTGATGATGGAGCCAAGTTTTTAGTCTGATACAAGTTTTTAGTCTGATGAATTAATAGCACATATTACCTTCTTTTAATGTCTCCTACTATATCTTCCCCCACTATTTCATTCCTTTTCTCCATCTTCTAAAATTAGCTAGAGCTAAAATCAGTGGAGAAACTGATCAGAACAGGTTGAGGAGATAGAATCTCCTCCCAATAGCTCCTGTCTTTTCCCCACTATTCTACAACCTGATACTTTGAGTTTAGTCTTTTATCCCCCCATTTATTTATTCTTCTTTAATTTCTTTTTTTAAAATATTTTTTATTTTTAAAGAAGGGTTTTTTTTTAGGTTACATAAATGTTACATTGAAAAGATAGGGGATTCCCATATGCCCCATCCCCTCCCCCTCCCACACTTTCTCATATTAACAATGTCTTTCATTAGTGTGGTACATTTGTTATAATTGATATATACATATTGAAGCATTGCTACTAATCGTGGACTGTAGTTTACATTATATTTTACACTTTGCACTGCACAATTTTATAGCTTATGACAAAATGTATAATGGCCTGTATCCATCATTGCAATGTCATGCAGGACAATTCCAATGTCCTGAAAATGCCCCCATGTTGTACCTATTTTTCCCTCTCCCTCCCCTCAGAAACTCTGGTGGCCATTGTCTTATATTGTTCATTCCCCAATCTTGAGGATTTGGGGATGGTGATACCCACTGTGCTTCTAATTGAAAGGGAGCCTAGATTCCATGGGGCAGATGAATGGAACTATCTTGCTTGCAGTTGCAGACACTCTCTGTTCCTTAGTATGGGCATTGTCCATCATCATCTCCATGTTGGTTATCCTGGGTGGGTCCAATGAGTAGGTGTTGCAACTCTGCTGAGATTCAGGACTCAACTGGCACATGAATGGACCAGAGATTTAAGTCTCTGGGACATATATTTAACAAGTATAGTGCTAATTATAGATTCAAATAAAAGGGGCAGAAGAGCCATGTGTAGGGAAACTATAAATAAATCTAACTCTTTTACACTGGGGAGCATAAGTCTTGACCATGTAGATTTCTGCAAGTCAAAAGAAGAACCCTTTGTTCCTTTAGTTCTTTAAATCCATGGCACAGATTGCATAACTTAAAAAGAGAATAAACTCTTTTGATGTATAACTGAAATATGTACTTCCTCTTCCATCAACTGCCAAGTCCCCCAGGTGACATACCTGCTGGAAGCAAGTTGATTCCCCTCTATTTAGAAAATGTCTCAAGGCTCTAGACAAATGGGACTAAAGTAAATCAGAGATAAACTATTTGTACAAATGTCTTCCTCAATACCCACGACTGAGTAGCTTTTGAATTTCTCACTTGAAATCTTAATACTCTTTTAGCTGTTTTGTGTGTCTCTGGTAGGCTTTCTGTTACCTTTGAGGTTGACTTTAGTAGTAAAATTGTGAAGTGCCATTTCCTATGAACGCTTTTCCCTTTTATTTCCTAGGGATTGTTCATATTTTTGAGTGTGTGTTGCTTTTTATCTTTGTCGTGGTCTTTCATCTAAGGTAATCGAACAGTGATAGCATGACAGGATATTTGCATGCCCTTTTCCTTGATATCTCCTTGTCTTTTACATATGTAAATGCACTAAGGCTCTTTTGAAGTCTTATTTATTCCATAAACCAAGTTTAAATAGTTTAAATCATGTTTGATGGCTTCTTAATCTAGGGCAGAGCAGGCTGAAATACTCAATATTTCTTGCAGTAGGTAATGATATGATCCAGTTAGCAACAGCTTGTCCTTGTACATATATTCCATATTCCAAGGGCATGTTCCTAATACCAAATTATTGGGGTATAGAAACTATTTACAAATTATATCCTTGCCTTAAATGCTTATTTTCATGTTATCCTTTTTAGGAAAAAAAAATAAGAAAGGTTAAAAACAGCCCAGAGAAACAGTTTTGAAAATACATATTAGAGTTATATATTCTTAATGGTAGATGATTCTGTGGTTAAAGGCAAAGTTGGTTATTGATTAGATAAACAGGTTTTGTATATCATGTCTCATATGTATAGCATAAAGCTTTGGATATAAGAGCTACTTAATGAATTGATGATGGAAGACAGTATATCAATGTTTGTTTTTTTGTTTTTTGTTTTTGCTTATGTCAGGCCTTTATTCAGGGTGAAAAATAATACTGAAAAACTTTCAGCTTATGCTTACCACATCTGCACCCATTTTTGGGTCAATCAGAAAAACAAAACTGCTGGAAAGTAGTTTTGTAAAAGTACATTCAAAAGTAGAAACAGGGAAAGCCTCAATAATTTATTTATTTATTTATTTATTTTATTTATTTATTTATTTTTTAAGATTTATTTATTTTATTTTATTTATCCCCCCCTTGCTGCTTGTGCTGCTGTGTCCATTCGCTGTGTGTCTTCTCTGTGTCTGCTTATCTCCCCCTTGCTGTGAGGTCTTGCCACATCAGCGCGAGCCGGCCTGCCCTCACAAGGAGGCGCCCGGAAGCAAACCCGGGGCCTCTCATATGGTAAACGGGTGCTCTATCCATTGCACCACACCCGCTTCCTGCCGTGAGGTTGCTGCATCAGCCCACCGCCGCTCAGGCCGGCGTGCCCTCACAAGGAGACCTTGGGACGCGAACCCGGGCCTCCCATATGGTAAACAGGGGCTCTATCCACTGAGCCACACCCGTTTCCCTCAATAATTTATTGAACTCCTTTTACCTTTAAGACCTCCGCTAGGTGCTTTTGTTTTTAGCATATATAATAGCAACTAGTATTTATCAAATACTTATTAATTTCAGACATTATGCTGGGCACTTTCTAAACACTGTTTTATTTAATCTTCACAAAAAATCCTGTGAGGCGGGTTTATTTTTCCTACCAAATTACAGATAAGAAAACTGATGCTTTAAGAGTGATTAATTCACAATTGCCGAAAGATAATAGCAACAAGTGCCCATCAACCGATGTATGGGTAAACAAAATGCAGTATAAATATGCAAAGGAATATTATTCAGCCGTAAAAAGGAATGGAGTTCTGATACATGCAAAAACATGGATGAACCTTCAAGACATCATGTTGAGTGTAATAAGCCCAGATGAAAAAAGGACACATTTTGTGTGATCTCACTGATAATTAGAATAAGCAAATCCATAGAGTCAGAATCTAGAATACAGGTTACCAGGGTTGGGGAATGGGCACAGAATAGGGAGTTAAGGCTTAAAACGTACAGAGTTTCTATTTAGGATGATGGAAAAAGTTTTGTTACTAGAATAAAATTTTTTAAAAAATCCAAAGAACTGTACAACACAAACAGTGAACCCTAAGTTAAACCATGGACTATAGTTAATAGTATAATTATAAAACTGTGATTTCATCAATTGTAGCAAATGTACCACACCAATGCAAGATGTTAATAATAGGGTGGTATATGGGAGTCCTGTATTTTTATGCATGATTGTTCTGTAAACCCACAACTTCTCTAATTAAAAAATTAAGAGGGAGAGAGAGACTCAAACACAGATTAAGCATTCATTCTAGGTCAAATAGTTATTAGGTAGCAGAATAAAAATTTGAAACAGGTCACCTGATACTAAAGTTCTTAACTACAATATATCGCTTTAGTTTTAAATGCATGCAAACTATGACCCTACCTTTCTTTAGCCTACTCTCAATTAAGGGAGAAATAACTAATAATTATTTTAAAATGAAGGTGTAGGAAGTCAATTAATTATAATAGCATGGCTGAATAAATGCATGATACGGTCCCTGGAAGATACAATGACACAAAAGTGATTCTTTAATGATGCACAACAAATGCAGAGAAGAGCTAGAGACTACAAGCTGAAGTATTAAGTATTCACAATCATTCGTTCAAGATGATGCTGAGAATATCCTGGAGAACAAGATGGTTGTGGAGTTCATGTCCTAGTGGGGGGATCTGTGTTTGTCACTGTGTGCTTTTGGTAGTAAGCGGCCGATGTGAATAGTATCTACTGCCTGGTTTTGGCTTCCCAAATGGTGAGAAAGGAAGATATCATATCCTGAGGAACCAGGGAGACAGAGCCATTGCTGGCAGGGAGTCACTTTAGCACAGGGAGGATAGATGATGGTTCAGCTGTAACTGAGCAGAGCAGAAACTTCAGCCATGGGTTACCAGGAGTACAAATCCATAAACAGATATCTTCTACTGTCTTCCATGCACTCTTGGACAAATGCATAAAGCAGCAGTGGGTAATAGATTTTTAAGAATGAGACCACCAAGGAATTCTCCATATTTATTATGCAGCCTGTCCACTTTGCATTTGATTTGGCTGTTAAATGTTATTTTCTGCTAATTAAAGCTCTCAATAAAACATGGGGAAATGCTGCTTGTTTTATAAGTGTGCTTGTTGTGATGTTTAAATATTTTTAGAGTTCCCAAGAATCGTTGGGAGGGATGGCTGGGGGAGCTGGACAATGGAGACTAAGCATAAACATATTCTAGAAAAATAATATTCCCTAAAACAAATAACACAAAGGAATGACAGTTCACACTGATGTGCTACAGGAGTGATCATTGCAATCTGTAGTAGTCAGATGCGTTTTAGAGCTGAGTCTTGAGGTAGCCTTCAAAGGATGAGTAGAATTTATATGAGCCCTGAAAAGCTGGCAACCTGTCTGGGAGAACAGCATGAGCAAATACCCAAGGAGAGTAATAATCTACTGCAAATAAGAATAATTGGTTTCAGGAAGAATAAAGGGTTATAATGATGTGATGACTAAAAGCGGATGACTCAGGCAGTTGGAAATATGAAGCTGAGGGGCAGGGAAAATTTAGGGCTATCAGCAAAGCTATGTCTGTACACAGCATCCAGAGTTGAAACCCTGGTAGTAATTGTGTAGTCAATGAGGCAAATTCTGGTTTGTGAAGCATGAAATCTACACAGAATACAGTGTTCTCTTTAAGGAAAAGAATACAAAATTCAAGCTTGCTAGAACTGGCCTTGGAATGGGTCCTTCAACTGAAATACCCTGAATCATAAGCTCCCAATATTAAAGACCCAGAATCATAAGCTTCATTAGTTTTTGGAATGTTCACCTCTGACTAGAGCAGTGCCGACCAACGGAAATATAATGTAGCATTTTAAATATATTTTATTTAATCTAAAATGTCTAAAATATTATCATTTTAGCATGTAAACAATATGGAAAATATTAGAGGAAATTTGCCTTTATTTTTAAATTCTGAGTCTTCAAACTCTAGTGTGTATTTTATATATACAGCATCTCTCAGTTAGGACTAGCCATATTTCAAGTGCTCAACAGCCATATGTGGCTAATAGCTACCATCTTGGACAGTTCATAACTAAAGCCTTGCTACTCAGTGTGTGATCCATGCATCAGCAGCATCACCTGAGAGCTTGTTAGAACACAGAGTCTCAGGCCCTCACTCCAGACCTACTATTTGAAAAATAATGAGTGATGGAGATATTTTTGGGGGACCAGAGGACAGCGATGACAAATATCACAG
Organism: Cabassous unicinctus; assembly: GCA_029593785.1. Classification (NCBI taxonomy): domain Eukaryota; kingdom Metazoa; phylum Chordata; class Mammalia; order Cingulata; family Chlamyphoridae; genus Cabassous; species Cabassous unicinctus. The sequence goes on from JAQZBX010014410.1 coordinate 16,166, forward strand.
CAATATTGAAGGAAAGGGTTTGAATTTAGAACTAGCATTGTCAGAATTTTCCCCAATAATAACATCACCATCACCATCACCAACATCCTTTGTAGCCCACTGCTAAATTTTGAGCACTTTCAGGAAAGGGATAAAAAAGAATTTGAATATGAAAGAAATGTGAGTGACAAAGTGAATTTAGATTACTTTGGGGTGGTAAAAAGAAAGGACATAACAGATGTAAAGGTTAACATGGTGTGTTTAGGAAATAGATATCTGAGAGGCTATTTTTCAGTATAATTGTGAAAGGCTTATAGTGATTGTTTCTCAGTCCCCTTCATCCCCATCCTCCTATCTTTGGTAGCCCAGTTCAAATAAGGATCGCTCTGATCACACAGTAACTACAGAATACATCTGGCACAAGTATGAAACTTTAGTATTCTAAATTTGGGGATTCAGAGCTGAAAATGAAAAATGATCCTTCTGAAGCTGTTTAATTAAACACCTTTATTACTGTGGCCCTGTCCATTGATGCATGCTATGGCTGACAGTGGCTATAAAGGGAGGCGTGTACTTTTTGAAATGCTTCATGACTTCTGTAATTGCAAAGCATTTATTTAATTATAAGAACATCTCTCATTATTGTTGGAAATATGATGTACTTACTTTTGCTGTTGATACAGTCCTCTATTTTTAGTTGCATTCAAGAAAACATAAATATTTATAATTGGAACAACCACCACATATTAGGATTCAAATGAGCCTGATTTTTTGTCTTTGTTGTCATTGTTGTTATTAGAATGGATTTTCCAGAAAATACTTGGTTGACTTAGCAAACTGAGTTCTTCCTTAAAGAAAAACCCAGATGTAAAGAACTATGCTTTCAATTTTATACTTCTATAATCTGGGCAGCATCTGGAACATAGTAATCAATAAATACAATGTGGTTGGATAGATGGATGGATGGATGGATGGATGGATGGCAAGGCAACAATTATTTCCCCTACTTGTAGTTGAGCCAAAACCATTGCTTATAGAATGTTTGAATATTTTGATTAAATTAACCAGTGTTTTCAGTAAAACATATATTTTACTGGTCTTTTGAAAACTTGAAGTTGTTTAATACTGGTTGATCTAATCAGGTGTTTATTTGTGTGAACAAGAGCCCATGAAGAGAGTGAGCTGGTCATTATGAATTAAGTAGAAATGGTCTTCTATAGCCTTAGAGTCTCCTTTTCCCAAAGAGAAAATAGAAATTAAAAACAACCTTTTAAGCAATCTCATACTACATTCAGTTTGTCCTTTATGAACAATGAACAGACTCAGAAAATTATGTGCTACATGTTGAAACACAAAAGTGTGGTAAAGATTCCTTCTTGTGGCTTAAGACTCTAGTCAATAAACATATGTAGAATGTGAACTATGTGCCAGTTACTCTTTCCATCTTGGGGAAATGTAACTAGTTAAGACTGTTTCTCAGCTCATTTTCCCTTTGGGGAAAATTGAATATGACTATAATATGGTTGGATTATAAAAAGTATAACAATAAATGAATGATCAAATTAAAAGAGAACCAAAAACAAAAGATCATGCATTCTTACTAGGTAATCAAGGAAACTTCGAGATGGGAATATTTTAGTTCAGCATTGAAGAATGCTGTGGCTCAAAATATGTGGAAAGAAAATTCCAGACAAAGGAACAACATGTACAAAGGTTTAGATGCAGGAGAGCAAGTACTCTAGTATTGAATTAATGAGTAGTATATGGGACAGTAAAGGTAGGTGGTGATAGTGGTAATAGACAAGTAATTTGGGCCCGGCTGGTGAAAGACTTCTTAGACTCTACTAGGAAGTTTGGTTTTTAATTTCTGTGACACAGACAATCATCAAATGCTTTTGAATAGCAGAATGGCATGATTAGATTTGGGTTTTAGGTGGTGAACTTCAACAGGTAGAAATTATTGCAGCTGGAGAGGTATGCAATGATGAAAACTGAACCAGAAATGCAGCAGTGAGACTGGAAAGGGGAGGATATATACAAGAGACATTATGGAGCCAGACTTGGGATAGCCATATTTTGATGTGGGAAGTGAAGAAGTAGGAAAAATTAAAGACTGCTCAGTTGTTTCCAGCTTGAATAACAGTGATTCAAGGAAGCTATTTCCTCATGACATGGAAGAAACCTTGATGGAAGCCACCATAGACTGATTTCCTAGACTACATGTTTTATTTTATTTTTTTAATTCAATTTCATGTCACCTCTAAAGCTGTTCAGAAAATGACTTTTTTATATTCTCCCTCTCTCTCTTTCTTTCTAGGGAAAGCATTGGACTCAACTGTAAAAATGCTAGAGAAGGTTATTAGATCCCTAATTAGTCATCAACTATTCTACATTAAAAGAAAGATTGAAAATATGTCCAGGAGGGGAATTAAACTTTATAATTTGTAGCTTTTACAAATGATTTGGCAATTTCACCTGTATGATTTTTAAATAAAATAAGAGACAGAAACTGAATTTTATTAATTTTTGTTTTAAAAATTAGCCCCTTGGACCTTTTTTTTGTTTGTTTTTGTTTTTTCAGTTTTACCTTCCTAGAAAATGTATGAATGTAAACACAGAGAACTGTTATTATTAATATTTTTGAGATACGTTACCCAGCAGGTTCATTGTACTGGCACATAATTTGTATTTTCTGGTTCTTTAAGTGAAATAAATTATGAAATTAAAGTGGAACAATTTTGTGAAAACTAAGGAATTCAGTTTTTTCAATCTGACAGTGTATCATCAATATTGTGGGAAACCTGAAGCAATAATATTCCTTATGAGAATTAATCAAATTAATCATTTTTCTTCCAGTATTTTGGCATCGATTCATGAATTAATTTGCAGGGCAAATTTTTCAAAGCAAAATTATTTTTCTTTAAAACAGTAGCAATTGTCTCTGTTCTTCCTTGTGTCTTACCCATGACACAAGCACAGACACTTGATAATTTGCCCCAGTTGAAGTACTCAAGAACATATGAAAATGATTGGCCTTTTAGAAATAAATACATTCTCACTGTGTACATATTCTATTGTCAACCACTAGTCTTAAAGCATTTTCATGGCTATTCTATTGAATTTCTAGTCCAACCCTGGGGAGTTTTATATGATCATTCCCATTTATTTGAAAGGTGAAAAGACTGAGGGATGGTGAGATACTCTGTTTGAAAATAGGTCTTGCGTTTAAAAAGTTTTCAAAAGTGGGTCTTGGTTCAGAAAAATGACAAAAGCAAGCAGACCTGGTTTAAATCTAGACTTTACTATGTACTTAAACTTGCTGAACATCAATTCTCTGATGTGTAAAATGGAGACAATAATAGGGATCATTAGGGGGTTTAAATAAAATATCTTCTTTTGGGAGGAAAAGAGTGGACACTTAATCACCAAGAGCTTGGGTATAGATTCTTTAGTTTTATAAGAGTATACCAACCCTGCCTTCTGCTCTGTGGACTTTTAAAAGCTACCCATAATTGGGAACAGAAAATTGTTGCACTCCAGATCTCATTAGACACTTTATCCACGATTGTTCTGTTATCCAAGCCTGTTGTCACTTCTGACTATATATCCCTTCCTTTTCATTATTAGCTGAAAGAGAAAAATCCCATGAAACTAATATCTATAACAGTTTGAACCATTCTTTGGGCACAATTAATTTGAATCATGTGAAGATATAGATGGGTTGAGCAATTAAAAATCTAAATGAGAGAGGAAAATCTAAAGTAAGCATTATAAAGAAAGAAAAGTTTTTTTTTTACAGGTAGAAATGAAAATAACAAGATACTTCATTTGTAATATGAAATAATTTGATTATTATGGCAATTGTCATTTTCACCACCTTGCCTGATATAATTGATTATTAGAAGCCATTTTAAAGATCTATATCATGTTAAATTGCCATTTTACTGACTATATCTGATCATATTTGCCTAACTAATCATCTGAATCCTGACTTAAAGACCATATGATCATTAAATCATTATCAAGCTATTGAAGAAATTTTATTTAAAGCCATCGTTGTGCTAATTATTTTTTCTCCTTTACAAGCCAAGACTCTCTTCTGAATCTAATCATAAACTTTTAGTCAAGATTTTTATGCTTGGTGTATAACGGGAAATGAGAGTAGCAGGTGCATTTTTTATTTTTGGAATGTGACATTCAACAGTTTTCTTTTCTTCCTTTCTTCTCACTCTTCTGCTCCATTCCTTCATTCTCCTTCCCCTTCTCCTCCTTTCTCTCTCTCTCTTCTTTCCTTCCTTTCTTTCTTCCTTTTTTCCATTCTTTATATCTAATTATCCAATGTTGGACTATCTTCTCTGTAAACACTGTGGTCTTAATCTCTAGTCTAAGAAGAATACTAAGATTTAAGAGATACTAGTATTGAGCTTAAAGAGTCTCTATTCCAAGGGAGAAAAATATCACTCAATCAATAAATAGGCAAAGATAGCGATAGAAAGATAAGAGCATTTATGAGTGTGTGTGTGTGTGTGTGTGTGTTTGTGTAAACATAAGGGGGAGAAATGTCCTGAGAAACTGTGATTATAACAGTACATTTGTTATTAAAAAATAATAATAAAAAGTGACCTTTTTTTTAAAGTGAGTTTAAATGATGAATAATCCTAAGCAGAGAAATTAATGGATATTAAGGAATCAACAAATGAAGCTTTTCTTTTCTATTTACCATATAATAGATTTCATTCTATATGGAAGAAGTATGTTACTGACGGTGACATTGTTTTCATATGTCCAGTTCCTCAAGCCTTAGCTCCTCTTTATTCTGACAAGCATTGATAAGGGCACAAGCTCTGCTGCTTAAATGTACGTAGCAGCGGAAATCACACGTATCTTTGGCCTCTTCTCCTTCCAAAACCCAACCATGCTTAGTGAACACTTGTTGGCTTTTGACATTTATGAAATACAAGCAAACTTAAGTAAAGAATAGATGACACGGGCTGGGGATTAAATTGAAATGGCTCCTTTTTAAGATTCTCTAGTGATTTGAAGGGCAACAGTGAGTGAATACTTCTGATGCGAGTTTGATGTCAATGAGTAGCCTTCTCCCTATTCCATTATGTTTACCTTTCTCAGTAGCAGCTTTATGGACAGATCACCTTTTGTTCTTCCTCAAAGAAGTGCTGCAGTGGAACAATGCACTCTAAATGCTACTTACCCTCAAAGTGAAATATCTGCTAGTTCAGTCCTTTGCGGGGATAATACTGCATATCAAACCCACTGACATGGTAGATGTGGACACATAGTTTATGGTTCCTTGGCTGAATCTTTAAAAGCTGTTGTTAAATGCACTTCAGTAGAACTGCTGTATAAGTTCGTTTTTATCATCAGCAAAATAATACCTAATAACGAAACATTGCAAAGTATAAGCAATTATATGCCAATATGCTGCCTAGAGCAATAGTCAATATTATTTCCAATATACTTATTGGTGCATTTTAATTTTTAAGACTGAAAGAAAGCCAACTGTTTTCCCGCAGGAGCTAAAGCATACTTTCATTGTGACTGTCTATGAAAATTTCTTCAACTTTTCAAATATGTTCTTTAGTATATGGTTCCTTTAACAAATGACACCAAAGTAGAATAAAGCAAAAATACTATTTTAAAAGAGATGTACCAAAAAAAAAATTTTTAATGTACAACCTTTATTTTTTTATTTAGAATTGCTAATGCTTTATTCATGCTATCTTGGAATTTTTAACTTGATGTCAAGGTAATATGGTGAAATAATGATTACTCAGGAATGTGGGGGTGATCTAGATACAGGGAAAACTCTTCACTATGAATAAAAGGCGAGCATTTCAAAAAATTATAGAAACCATGTTTTGGGAGCTCAGAAATTCCTTTTATTTTGAAGGGTTCCTGAGCCTATAAACACTCCTACAGAGCATCCTAGCAGTATTGACCTTATTCAATAGTCTTCCTGTCCATGTGTTATTTATATTTCTGTGTTCCTCAAATTTATTAAGATTTGCTTGCCTTTTCTGTATATCTCCAAAATACTATTTTCTGTTTACTAAATCTTTCAAAGACTCCCGGCTCTGGCATCATCTGTCTTTTCCTAAGCACTGACTATTTTGAGCTCAATATTGTGTTCACAGTGCAGAGGTCCTGTTGATTTCCCCAAGATGAAAGCATTACTGAGTTATGTGCAGAGACCTAAAGACAAAATCTGGCCCTGAAGTTGTTTGAGATTATTCATGGGAAGAATTTTCCAGCTCTCTTTTTGTTCCTGCCCAGAGCCACTGAACGCCTCTTAAATCACTGACAGCAAATTTAGGTCAACACGTTTCCTGGGGTCATTTAAATTTCAAATCTGCTGCCATTTTCCTGCTTGTAGCTATTGGGAGAGAGAGCATTGTGCCTACAGTTACTGAGCTGGAGCTGAATTTTGGCACAAAAAACTTCAACTCAGAGTCAAACTTATTTATGCTCTTCTGAAGGAAGTATATCACAAAGGTTAATGAGTCTAAATTGGCATTCTGTCTTCTGACTCAGTACTGAATTGGGATCTACAGACAGTTATAAGGCCAACAATCTTACCAGATTTTGCAGTTTTGGACTTAGGTATAATTTTTTTCTTTATTAGAGAAGCTGTAGGTTTATAGAAAAACTATGCATAAAATACCGGCTTCCCATAAAGCACCCCACCACCACCTTGCATTGGTGTGGAACATTTATTACAATTGATGAGTTTGCTTATTCTAATTGTTTCAAATCAGTGAGATCATACAATATTTGGCCTTTTGTGTCTGGCTTATTTCACTCAATATGATTTCTTCCAGGTTCATCCGTATTGTCATATGTATCAGGACTTCATTCCTTTTAACAGATGAATAATAGTCCATTGTATGTACATAGCACATTTTATTTATCCATTCATCAGTTGATAGACACTTGGGTTGCTTCCGTTTTTTTGGTACTTGTGAATAAAATTCAACAAAGTGTCAGGATACACGATCAACACTGGTGTGCAAATATATTTTCGAGTGACTCCTTTCAATTCTTTGGGATATATTCTGAGTAGTATTGCCAGGTCATATGGTATTTCTATACTTAACTTTCTGAGGAAGCACAAACTATCTTCCGCAGTGTCTGCATCATTAAACATTTCCACCAGCAGTGAGTGAATGTTCCTTTCCTCCACATCTTCTCCAACATTTGTTATTTACCATTTTATTTTAATAGCAGTAATTATAATGGACGTGAAATGGTATCACATTGTGGCTTTGATTTGCATTTCCCTGATGGCTAATGATGTTGAGCATCTTTTCATTTGCCATGCTCTTTGGAGAGATGTCTATTCAAGTCTTTTGCCCATGTTTTAATTGTTTTTTTTGTCTTTTTGTTGTTAAGTTGGAAGATTTTTTATATGTTCTGAATATTAAACGTTTATCAGATATGTGTTTCCAATTATTTTCTTCCATTGTGTAGCTTGTTTTACATTCATGATAAAATCCTTTGAGGAACAAAAGTTTTAAAACATGATGAGGTCCTATTTTTCTAATTTTTCTTTTGTTGCTTGTGCTTTGGAAGTAAAGTCTAAGAAACCATTGCCTAACACAATGTCCTGAAAATGCTTCTGTATGTTTTCTTCTAGGAACTGAATGGATCTAGCTCTTATATTTAGGTCTTTGAACCATTTTGAGTTGATTTTTGTATATGGTGTGAGGTAGGAGTCCTTTTATTTACAAATAGGCATCCAGTTCCCAGAACCACTTGAAGAGCTAGTCTTTCCCAATTGAATAGTCTTTTCCCCCTTGTGAAAAGACAGTTGGCCGTAAATATGAGGGTTAATTTTTGAGCTCTCAATTCAATTCCATTGGTCTATATGTCTGTCCTGTGCCAGTACCATGGTGTTTTGATTATTGTGGCTTTGTAATAAGTTTTAAGATTAGTAAGTATGAGTCCTTGAATTTCATTCTTCTTTTTCAAGAAGGTTTTAGATATTTGGGACCGCTTACCCTTCCATAGAAATTTGATGATTGGCTTTTCCATTTCTGTAAAGAAGGTTGTTGGGATTTTGATTGGGATTGCATTGAATCTTTAAATTGTTTTGAGATAGGATTGACATCTTAATGATATTTAGTTTTCTAATCCACGAATACAGAACATCCATCTGTTTATTTAGATCATCCTTGATTTCTTTTTAACAATATTTTATAGTTTTCTGTGTATAAGTCCTTTACATCCTTGGTTAGATTTATTCTTAGATATTTGATTCTTTTAGTTGCTGTTATAAATGGAATTTTTAAATTGATTTCTTCCAATTGAGCAATTTAGAAACAGTACTGATTTTTGAGTGTTCATCTTGTACCCTGCCACTTTGATTAATTCATTTATTGGCTCTAATGATTTTGTTGTGGATTTTGGGGGGATTTTCTGTATACAGGATCATATCATCTTCAAATTGGGAAGGTTTTACTTCTTCCTTTCCAATTTTAATGTCTTTTATTTCTTATTCTTGCCTATTTACTCTGGCAAGAACTTCCAGTACAATGCTGAATAACAGAGGTGACAGTGGACATCCCTGTCTTATTACTGATCTTAGAGGAAAGCTTTAAGTCTTTCACTATTTAATAGGATGGTAGCTGTAGGCTTTTCATATATGCCCTTTTATCATGTTGAGGAACTTTCCTTTTATTCCTAGAGTTCTAAATGTTTTTTTTATCAAGAAGAGGTGATAGATTTTGTCAAATGCCCTTTCCGCATCAATTGAAATTATCATGTTGTTTTTCTATTTAATTCTGTTGATGTGGTTTATTACATTAAGTGATTTTTTAATGTTATACCAACCTTGTATACCATGTATAAATCCTACTTGATCATGGTGTATAATTCTTTTAATATGCTATTGGATTCATGATACTTGGATTTCTCTTCAGATCATATAAATCTTTCACCTTCTACTTATGTATAATTTTTGTCAGCATAGAATGTGTTATTTTAGATCCACAGAAAAAATCTGTAAGAAACACATATTTGTTTAAACAAGTTCAGTGACAGGAGCAGAATGCTCAGTGATTCCACATATCCATGTCCAGCACAGAGCACAAGCACAACTATGGACCCTGAACAAAAAGTTACAATTGGATTAATTCTGTTCCATACATGTCCACACCTTCAATCCAGTTATTTCCATTACGGTTGATCCTGAAGATAGAAAAATAGTTAAGCTTTGTTTTCATTTCTTAAAATATGCTTGATTATAGCAGCAAGTACACCTAGCACTCAGATCTCGATTTCTTGAAACCATTTTCCAATAAAAGGAATGAGGGCTCATTGGAAAAATGATGATTATCAGGACTGTAACAGGGAAAGTAAGAGATAACTCTGAAGTCTCTCAGAGTGCCAGAAAGTAAGAAAGTACTAAAAAAAAGAACAATGAAAAAACACAAGAGCCAACTTGAAGGAGCACCAATGACCAAATCTTGGTCACTGAGTAATTGAATAAACAAATAAGAAAGAAGGGACAGCTCTTTTTTTTTTACAGTAGAATTCAAATTAATAAATGTAAAGAGAATAATGGGAAATAAAAAATCAAAGTTTAGCAAACCACAGTAATATTGCAGGTTAGAATTAGTAATAAAAGCTAAAATTACTGGACAAAAGTATGTTGAAAAGGGAGATCATTTGCAGTCTCCAAGTATCCTCCCATTAATTATTTATTAATTACAAATGGAAAACTAGTAACTTTACAGTGGAAAAACCTGGCATACACAACCTTAACTAAGTGATATAATTTGCGTCACCGATAGTAAAATATACCAACATTTTGTAACTTTTGATATGAGGCACTAAGGGCACAACATCACTTCAATGATATTTTTGCCTCAATCTACCCAAGAGAAAACATCAGCTAAAACTAAGTCAAGAGGCATTATAAAAAAATATATGTCCACTTACTCTTCAAAAATGTCACAGTAGTGAAAGACAAAGAAAAACTAAGAAACTGTCCCAAATTGGTAGAGATCAAGGAGACTTGATCTCCAAATGTAATGTGGGATCTTTGATTTGGACCTAGAACAAAAATGGGACTTAAGGGGAACAAATGGTAAATTTCTAATAAGTTCTATATATTAGTTAGTAGTATATATCAATATTGATTTCCTTGTTTATGTCACTTTAATATCATTATATAAGATGTTAACATTAGGGGAAGCTGGTTGAAGGATATATGGGAAGGTTGTTTATTATTTTTGGAACATTTTTGTAAGTCTAAAATTGTTTCAAAATAGTTTTAAAACATATATCTATGTTATATATGTTATATATATGCTATATATAGGGAAATGAATGCCCAAGTTGAAGTTCTTTAACCTTTTAAGCCTCCATTTATTACCAACTGTGAAACAGAGATAATACCTTTCTTACAGTGAGGTGGTAAGGATTAAAAATGATAATATATATAAATGACCCAGCTTAGTATTAACTTCATGGTAAGAATTTAAGAAACCATTAGGGTTATCATTGTTGTGATTGATATAGGTCATTATAATTCTATCCATAATTACAAATGTTTGCATTTTTTGAAAGAATTAAGAGCTTCACAGTGACTTTTAAAAGAATTACAATATCTATTTCCTCACTTGATCCTAACCTATTATTGTGCATCTCAATTTGGAAAATACTCCAGTCTATTTGTTGTAGTTATATTATTTTTATCTTATTTTTTTCCAAGAATAACTGAAGATAGCTTTAAAAGAAAGTGCTTAAGTGTACATCACTTCATTTATCCACAAAATATTGTACCCCAGGAGGTTTTAATTTCAGTGTATATCTGAGATAATATATTAGTTGATATGGAATAGTTATAGTAATTCACCATCTCAAATTTTTAATAAAACTGTCATAATATTCTACATACTCTTTTTTATCACCAAAATAAAATGCCTAACTATTATTCCATCATATAGATTTGATACCAAATTTTATGGGGCAAATTAATACTGTTTATTAACACTGTTTATGTGTTCTTGGAAATTGCTAACTAATGGCAGCATATAATTTATCTATTTTTGACATACTAAATAGGAAATTCAGTTCATTGTTCTGAGGGTTCTATAGTTTATTTTCAAAATATATTTGTTTTCCAGTTAAATTTTTGTTATTTCTTATTAAACTTCATTGTAATCAGAGAACATGGTTGATACCAATTTTTTGTAATTCATTAAGACTTGGTTTACAGCCTAAAATTTCATCAGTTTTCATAAATGTTGCATGTATTCTTAAAAAATAATAAGTATTCTCTCGTTTCTGAGGACAGTTTCCTATCTATGACCATTTAATGAAGCTTATTAATAAAATTATTTAAAATTTTGTAACTATATAAATGTTTGGTTTGCTTGAATTATCAATTTAAGACATGAATAATAATTTAAAAATTATGATGGATTTGCCAATTTCTCCTTGTAATTATTTTGATTTTTGCTTTATATATTTTAAGGCCATGTTATTTGATGTGAAAGAGTTTAGAATTATTGTATTTTATGTTTATTGACTCACTTATCATTATGAAATGGCCTTCACTCACTATTATTGCTTTTTTATTTTCAAGCCTGTATTTTCTGATATTAACATACCTATGAATTTGGTTATTATTTGCTTGGTATATGTTTTTCATACTTTTATTTCCAATCTTTATGCATTCTTTATTGTTGCATAAGTCACTTGAAACAGCATGTTTAAATTTAATATGACAATCTGTCTTTTAACTGGTAAATTTAATCCATTTACATTTTGTATAACTGTTGATATATTTGGAATAATTTCTGATATTATCTCCTTTATATTGGCTTTGCTTTTTCTATAATTTTGTTCATTTCCTACCTACTATTTTTAAAATTTTGAAATACATTCAAACTTACAGAACAGTTATAAAAATAATACAAAGCCCACACAGAGAACCCCAACATATCTCTACTCCCCAATACCTGCTTTTTATTATTTATATTCCATTATCTTTCTTGTCTTGTACTTTATATACTCTATTACTGTTCTTTTAATAATTAGCATTAAAATGGATAATACATTGTAAAATCAACAAAAGTTCTACTTAATCAGTATATATACACTACTCTGGAATAATACTATATAATTTAACTCTGATCACCCCCTCCAATCTATTAATTATATTATTGTCCAATATTTGGTATCATATTGTTTTTACTACCAAATTAGAAAGAACTGTTTCTGTTGTTCTATACAATAAATGTCTGTTTTGATGTCCTATATATTTAACAGTTAATTTGCTTATGATTCTATCTTGTATCTCAGAGATTTTTTATGGGATAATTAACCTTCTTAAGTATATTTTTAGAAGTTTAATCAGTGAGGGTATGCTCATGCTAAATTATTTTTTATAATCTGCAAGTGTTTTCATAAGTGTTCTCATTCTCAAGTCAGTAAACCAGGTACTCAATTCAAAGATAAAGTCATTTTCATTTAGAATGTGAGATGATTGGATTCCATAGTTACTGTTAAGATGACAACTTAATTGCTGTTCCTTCATAGGTGATATAGCTTTTCTCTATTTTTTAAAACCATCTGTTTATTTTGAATGTTCTGTGGTTTCACTGTGATACATATTTATGTGTGTAGATCTCTTTTTCTTGATCCCATTTGAGATGTTTTCTTGTTTTCTTTGATCAGAGGAGTCTTGTCTCATCAGTTCTGGAAATTCTTAGCCTTTAGCTCTTAACAGCATCTCCATTTAGCCTCACAATGTTCCCCTGGAACACCAAATTAATTTTAGACCTTCTCACTCTTATCTTTCATGTCTCCTAAGTTCTCTCTCATACTTTATATGACCTTATCTTTCCATACATTAGTTTGGGTGACTTCCTCAGATCTGTCTTCTAGTTTGCTAATTCTCTCTTCATTTATGTATAATATTATTTTAAAATCATCCATTGAGTTTATAATTTTTATGATTATACATTTTGTTTCTATAAATTCTTTTTGATAGTTTTTTTTTCAAATCTGTGTGGCCATTTTTTATATTTCTTGTTCTTTCACGATGTTTCAAGTTACTTCTTTTATTTATATAAATTATAAACATTTTTAGTTTATAGTCTGTATCTTACAAGTACAATAGCTGAAGTCCTTAGACATATAATTGAGTTATTTGAGTGTTTTGACTCTTCCTCTTGTGAGGTCATATTTGGTTGAACTTATTCTATGAAATCCTTATTGACTTGGATATTACATGTCTTCCTCAAGAGAGAATTTAAATTCATATAACCAAAGCCACTATTAATCTAGGTATCTTGGCTTGAGGTTTTCTGAACCAAACAGGTAGTGCAAATTAAAACAAGAAATCAATTTGAGGACCAGGCTTAGTTATAGATTTTTACAGTAAGCTATCCCCACCCCCTTTTTTATCCCATTCTCTGAGCCAAGACCAAGTCAATCAATTGTTTTGTTGGTCCCCTTCACGTGGTGGATTTTCTAGCTCACCTTTACACTGAGTATGTAACCTTTTATAGATTCAGGATTTATGCAGGAATCTCACTTGCAACTTCCACCTAGCAGAGGCCCAAAGCTTTGTTTCTCATCTACCATGTGGCCATTAAAACACAAGACAATAGGTTCTTGTATTGTAGAAAGCCCCCAGGGCTAATCCAAGGTCTCTTCCTGGTTACAATTCTGGCTTTATTCATTCCTTTGTTTAACAAATAACTATTGAGAACTTACCAGATATTTGGCACTAAACAAAGACAGAGAGTCAGTATTCCCACTAGTTCACATTCTGTTGTTGGGGAGACCAACAAATTAAAAAATAAATATATAAGATAGTGACAAGTACTAAGAGGAAAAATAAAGCAAAGGAGAGGGTAAAGGCATTTAATAAAGGGTAATCCGGAAATGCCACTATCAGAATATGACCTTTGATCAGATATCAGTGAAAGTGAGGAAGCACTTAGGTGGATGTTTGGGAGAAGACCAGCCAGAATGAACACAAGTGCAAATCTCTAAGATGGAAGATATTTAAAGAGCAAAGAAGAAATAGTTTGGAGATAAAGTCAGAAAGATGGTGCGGGTTGGCGGAAGATGGTGGAGTGGCAGGGAAGGGAAAATCATGAAGGGTCTTGTAGACCACCATGGTTAAGTCTTTTGATTTTATAATAAATGCTACAGGAAGCCACCGGTGTATATTAATCTGAGGAGTGATATGATTTATGGTTCCTTTTTTCTTTTTGACCCCAGTGGATTTCTTTTCTGATCTTGTGATCTTACCTTGGCGTTTAAAGGATTTTTAAAAAAATTTTATCCAGCTGCATGAATGCATGTATGTATGTATGTAGTCTTTTTCAGTTTATCTTGTGCTTCAGAAATAGAAATCCATGTATATTTACCCAATTGCATATCACTTTTATCTGTATCATCACAATTAAAATTTGAGAATAGAAGTTTTTAACATTTGACAAGTAATGGTTTAATTTAATGTATTTTTGGCCATAAGCAGCTGTTCAAAGCATCCCTGTGATATGCTACTCATAACCTAGACTCTGCTTTTGACTTTTCTGTACTTTAAGGATTGACAAAAATATATAGAGGTGTATTGGAGCATACTAGGGTATTGTTTACGTTCCCTATTTATTTCAATTTATAATTTCATGTGTTCCTTTAATTAAATTATGCAATGATAGAATCTAAGCATCCTCTCTTATTAGTGAGCTAGTTCAATGTCAAAGAAGGTATTGTTTTAATAATAGTGGGATATGGAAAAATATACCTAATGTATACTATAGACCATAGTTGGGGGTAATAGTCTAATGATGTTCTCTCATAATCTGTAACAAACGTTCTACAACAATATAAATATTGGTGGAAGGTTGTTGTTTGGGAATTCTGCACATTGTGCATGATTGTTTTGTAAGTTCACAATCTCCCTAATTTAAAAAAAGTATCTATATCTATGTATATCTATATATATGAGATAGAAGTTTTTGACAGATATGTAGTACCTTATGGGGAGTCCATATGCATGTATAAATCAGTTATACCAACTTCTCTTAACTTTGAAAATTTTGTGATACATTCTGAGAAATTTGAATTTCTACTGCCTTTTGTTCTTTGCCTAGCGAATGACGAGCATTCATGAGAATGACAAGCACTGAGATGGAATAACTTTTCATCTCAACACTGCTTAGCAGTATTACCTCCTTGAATAAATTTTAAGAGATGGTTAAGAGTCCAAATGTAAGTTGAAATTTAATTAAGTGTACTGCTACAAATGTACATGATTAAACTGAGTTAACAATTTGCATGAGCTCAATACATTGTTGAATAGGTAAAATATAAAGAACCTGCTTGGATAATAATAAGTTTGTCAAAACTGAGCTTACTTAGAGGCTGGTAAGTTTCTTTTCCATGTAGATTCTATGATTGCATAAATGTTACATGTGAATCAGAGAGCTGGAGGGAGTGGGTCTTATAGTTGAAAGATCAGGCTATTTTACAAATCCAGAGTTAGCTTTGAGTCTATTTCAATATTACTTTGAGGAAAATGTTTCTCAAACATGCTAGTGACTAACAATGGAGAGACTAGCATACTATTTCATGAGAGGAAGACAGTGGTTTCCAGTGAGGAAAAAATTTCATAAGAAATTCTTCAGGTCACTGTATAGCTGTAATCCTTTAGACACGGTGCATCACTCTTACTGTTAGGTAGCAGGTGAATCATAACACTCCTCAGAAATCAAACAAGTGATTTAAAAGGTCACTGTTCTTTTAAGGCCATTGTGTTCTGAACTATTTGGGAGATAACAACAACAACAACAAAATCCATTTTTGAGATAGTGCACTAGGATACATAAACTGGCACAAGGAGGAATGGGTAAAATATGAGTTACTGAGTCATGTCTTGCTGACCTTGTTGACAAGGACTGATTTCTGCAAATAACAAATAAAATGAAGTAAAATTGCAATTTTGCTCAGGTCAAAATATCAAGGGAAAACTTAAAATGCCATTAAGTCCAGAAAATAAGAAAAAATTCTCTTCCAATATATCAGAGACAAGGCACTATCCAAAGCTCTGTGTGCTGTAGCCTCCAGACAAAGGCATGATTAATGATTTACTTATAAGTATTTTATTGAGTTAGGATTGAAAGAAGTCCAGCATACCTGTCACATCCTAGTCAAGGGTTTTCTGGCTCACTGCTTTAATGCTTTTAGCCCTCACCTTCCATTTTCCTCCTAAATAGGTATTTACAGAGAGCTAATTTAAAATTTTGAAGTTGTTTTTCCAAGGAAGACTTTAATATTTCTACAGACTTTGAGATTCTATAGTTCTTTGATAAGAGAAGCCCATTTCTTTCTGGTAACTGTGTAAGCCAGTAAACTACTGTTGCCTTCCTCATCTTCCCTGAAATCTTCCCAGCCAACCCTTGTTTGGCTGCAGTCATTTCAAGATCCCTTCATCATTTCAGAAAATGTCGTGGACCACATGAGAGGATGTGTGACCAGATGGCCATCCAGACTTGTGCTATTAGTCACACACCACATGTGGCTATTTGAATTTATACTTAAATTAACTGCAATTATATTAAAGTGAAAATTAAGTTGTTTGGTTACACTAGCCATATTTCATGTGTTCAACAGCCACATTCAGCTAGTGGCTGTGGTAATCAGCACAGAGGAACATTTCTGTCACCATAGAAAATTTTACTGGAAAGTGTTGGTCCAGACCAAAGAGCCCAACCAACCAACCAACCCTTTGCCTAAAATTTATGGGCATTGTAAAGCCTCACTTAGGCCATTATATGTTACTCAGACTTTCAGGAAGTTACTAATGAACTAAAAGAAAATAAAATCAACTGCAATTCATCGTTATCCCCCCACAGTTTACTTGAGCATAGAATGGTCAAAAACAGGTAGGAGGACAGTCAAGATTCTGGTATATTTCTCAACAGCATTCTTTTTTTCCAGTCATCAATTATAAAAGAGGTCTTAAATCCAGTTTGTAAAATTCTCTTTGTACTTGAGGAAAAAAAAAAAAAACAGGTAGGAGAAGCAGAGAAAGAAGAATCTATCAATAGGACTCTTGTTCTGAAAAGAATTCCACTTCTATTTTCCTTTATAGCAATGTTACCTGATAAAATAAAAATTGGCTAAATTTTTAAATACTGATTTTTTTTTCTGCCTTACATTGTAGTGATGTTTTCTATGGCAGCAAGTGGGCCAGAAACCTTTTGCTGAGGCGATTTATATGACAACACCTGCTTTAAAGTAATAGTGGCTGTCTCATTACTCTATTTTCTTATCTTCTGGCTTTGATTCACCCTAAAATAAATGAGCTTCAAAGCAATTTTAAACTTTTAATTAAAATATAACATGATGAAAAGTACACAAATCTTAAGTGTGCCGTTCAAATAAATATCACCAAGTGAACATACCTGTGTAATTCCCACCCAGATCAAACCCCCAAATCCCCTCTGTGCCTCCTCCCAATAATTATTCCTTCCATTCTCTTCAGAAGTAGCCACTATTCTGACTTCTAACATCATGGGTTGCTTTTTCCTATTCTTGGAATGGAATCATACAATATAATTTTTTTGTGCCTGGCTTCTTTGGCACAAGAAACCCATGCATATTGTTGCACATTGTTCTAATTCCTTAGTTTTCTTTGCTGCCTCATGTTCCATTTATGAGTATATCAAAGCCTATCCATCCTACTGTTGATGAGCATCTTGGTTGTTACCAGTGAGGGGCTATGATGAATAATGTTGTTATGAGCATTCTTGCACATGTTATTTATTGTGTATTTGCATGCATTCCTGTTGGTTATACCTCTCAATTTTTTTTTTTTTTTGAATGTTAAAATTGAAGCGCCTTGGACCAGAAAAATATTTCAGCTATTCCCTTTTTTCACAAAGGCAAAGTATGTAAAGCCTTTTGTTGTTGTTGTTTTTAAGAAGCATATATTACAGAAGGGAGTAAAAGAGAGATAAATAAAACTTCCATGTGGACCAAAACCAAAATATTGGTTTCGCATCTTCAGGAACATCTGGGGCTCAGGCTGGTACAAATCTACCACAAGAAAACTGTGCAAATTCTGTGCCTTATCTATACACTCACCAGTGGCTCTGAGGAAGTAACAGCATAGACTCATTTCACAGTAACTGCAATTCTCTTTGCTTCCAGTAGTCCACAACCTGGTTGTAATTAGACTCAGCTGCCACAATATCCAAAGATAATGTGGCAGATTATCACTGTCACTGGGGCAGAAGCCAGGGTCTCATGTACCATTTGTGCCCAGAGAGGCACACGCTTTTGGGGGCAGCCTGGAAAAGTGACCTCGATGTTTGCGTGCATGTTAAATGCATCTTTAATAAAACCCTGATCTGCTGAATGGACGGAGATGGAATTGGACAGGAGCATAGGTGAGAAAGGAATGTGGAAGGTCTCCTATTTCTGCTTCGTGGTCAACTCTCTCTGATTTGAAATTGTTTTATTTAATCTTTTAGCATAGGGTCTGAATAAATGTTATGTTCTCCCCTGAGAGTTGAGTAAAAGAGAAATAAGAGAGGATTAAAGACCAGGGAGGGGTATTTTGTTTTCACTGTTGGCGTATTTAGCCATACAATTAAAAAAGCCATTAATTAGAAAATTGAAGACCTGAGTGGAAGAAGGGAGAAAAGACTTTTGTTTTCTTAGCATGATCTCAAAACTTAGCTTAAAAATAATCATTAGCAAATATAAAGTGTGACACCTATGCAGCCAGCTTCACAAGCTAGTCTTGACATTCTAGGGCTCCCTGCAAGCAACTAGCGAGGGGAGCCAACTAGCAAACTGAGGGTCAGAGAAGGCTTCTGACCAGAACAAGTGGATTATATGTAAATTTCACCTTCCTTCTGAGTGAATAGAATACATTTTGGGCATTCACGTATTTCTAATGTCCAAACATGGATGAGATCAGAATTTTAAAACTAATAAAATTAGTGCTGATTTTAAAATCAGCACACCTCACCAACACCACCATCCTAGATCTACTTGAAACTGAATCTCTGGGGTTGTGACCCAGAATCCATGTTTTTCAGAAACTTCTAGGAGATTCAGATATGCAGTCAGGTGTGTGTGAATCATTGCTCTAGATACAGCCTGGATGCATGTGGGTTAATCTTGACTCCAAGGGATAAAGGACTAACTAATTATATGGATTGCATTATTTTATAGGCATGAAGCGGTGACTTGTCTTAAGAAAGAGAATTCATAGGTTTCATTTCTCTATTTCACATTTACGAGAAAAGAAGCTGGGCCATAGGTAAATGTCTTATTTGGGATAGCTGGTTCAAGCTGTAGATGCATGATCCCTGGAGCGCCAGAAGAGACTGAGCCAGGTGTGTCTGGTACGGTCAAGTCTACCTACCATCTACAGTGGCTGGATGCTGCACACAACCTACCCCAGGGTCCTCAGAGTGAGCAGAAGTCATTGTCTTGAGATATAATTCACTGGTGTCTGTGGTGACTACTGCGGTGAATAGTTACTCTGAATGTGCTCCTGGTTCTTCTAATTTTGATGATGTATTCATTTATAGATATTCATAAATATCTATAAGTATTTACTGAGTACAAGATACCAGGCCAGGTATTAGTCTAAATACTGGAAATGTAATGGTGAAGGGGGTAAACAAGGTGTCTGACATTTATCTTATTCCTCCCTCACTTTTAGCTATTCTTATTTCTGCAAGTGCTTTCTTCTATTATTGGTGAATATCCACTGAAAACCTAGCTGGTGAAGTCAATAGCATTATATTACATGCAGTTCCAAGTCAGTAGGCTATGCAAAATGACCAAGATGAGATAAATAAGAAAAGCAAAACCAACAACAACAAAAAAGAATGAAAAACAAACAAAAAACAGTAACAAAAAAATGACCTATCTTACTAGCATCCTGCCTGCTAATAGCATCTGGTTTTTCTCTTTGTTTTCTTTTTCTTTGTTATCTTCTTACTCTCTTTTGACAATTCTTGAAGGCTGGAGCTGCTGAATGTCTCACTCTCAGAAAAACAAAGGCTTTGTCTTTTAGATACCATGAAGATCTAACTTGTGGATTACTTAAAGCCACAGAACTATTTTCTGCCTGAATTCCTGCAATTTTTTCATGATTGGTTTCCTCCAGAGAGATCCTTCTCAAATGTCAACTGGAACCTTTCCTTCCCCTCCCTAAAATCCTTCATTGGTCCACTGTAACTCTTAGCATAAAGATCAGTCTTCAGTTTCTTTTTTGAGATACCGGGGATCTAGGCCCTGCTTTTTTCTTGCTTATCCTTCATGCTTCCCACATCACCAAACCAATCTATTTATATAGTTCTCGGATAGCACCAGGCTAGTTCATTATTCCAGCTTCTTGACTTATACAGTCGTCTGCCAGGATGGCTCCTAACTATTTTACTCAGCCTCCTATCGATCTTTAAAACTCAGTTCTGTTCCAAGAGAAGTTCCCTGACTCCATAGTGGATTCAGATTCCCTCTAATTGTTTTCAGTTCCCTCTATTTTGCATGTATGTGTGTTCTACTGAGTTACCTCCTTTGGGGTAAAGCATATGCTTGGAGGACATGGAACATAGTAGATACTGAATAAATGTAAAATCGTGGGAGCAGAGTACTTTTTGGTAGTGCTGAATCCCCATTGCCTAGCACACAGTGGGCATTTGAAAAATGTTTGCTACAGGAATAAATAAAATGAGCTAGTTATGCCTTCATTTCTCTCCTTCTGAGTATTGCATATTGTTTAAGAGTCTATTAAAAGTGAGGTGGTGTATTTATTCAAGTATTTAGGCACTAGCAGTAGGTCAGGAGTTTAAGGATGTTAATGCTGCAGATCATGATGGAATTACTGAAATGATTCATCTATGATTTTGAGCAATTATCCAAATGATATCTGGCTGTAAAATAATAATTTAATTTATGTAAAATAAAATAATTTAGATTTGTATTGCCCGATATAGCAGCTACTAGTCACATGTGGCTGTTAATTAAATTAAAAAAAAATTTTTTTTAATTTTAAGGAAGATTTAGATTACATAAATGTTACATAAAAAATATAGGAGATTCCCATATGTCCCACCCACTTGTCCTCCCACACTTTCTCACATCAACAACAACCTTCATTAGTGTGGTACATTTGTTACAATTGATGTACACATTGCATTGCTACTAACTGTGGACTATAGTTTACATTATAATTTACACTCTGTCCCGCACAATTTTATAGGTTATGACAAAATATATAATGGCCTGTATCTGTCATTGCAATATTAGGCAGGACAATTCCAATGTCCCAAAAATGCCCCCATGTTGTACCTATTCTTCCCTCTCCCTCCCCTCAGAGCCTCTGGTGGCCACTGCCTTTATATCAATGATAAAAGTTCTTCCATTGCTAGAATAACAAGTCTAGAACAGAATAATAATAAGTCTACTTTAGTCCATTGTTCATTCCCCAGTCTTGAGGATTTGGGGATGGTGATGCCCACTCTGTTTCTAATTGAGAGGGGGCTTAAATCCCATGGGGCAGACAGATGGAACTATCTTGTTTGCAGTTTGCAGACACTCTTCCTTGGGATGGGCATTGTCCATTATCATCTCCTTGTTAGTTGTCCTGGGTGAGTTCAATGAACTGGAGAGTAGGTGTAACTCTGCTGAGATTCAGAGCTCAACTGGCACATGAATGGACCAAAGATTTAAGTCTCTGGGACATATATTAAGTATAGTGCTAATTATAGGTTCAAATAAAAAGGGCAGAAGAGCCATGTGTAGGGAAACTATAAATGAGTCTAACTCTGTTATACTGGGGAGCATAAATTCCAAAGTAAGGTCCACTGACAGGGTACAGAATCCCTGAGCTTGTCTGCTCTGCATATAGTGTGAATGTCTTTAGAGCCCTCAGGAAGCCTGCTGTTTGAGGCACTGTTTACTGTGGCAGTTAATGAGATTCTGCTGAGATGTGCATAAGCAAAAGGTCTGGAATGACCTCCCAACTCTGAAATCTCTTAGCCATAGCGACTCATTTGTATTTAATATTTCCCTCTTTTGGTCAAGTACTTTTTTCAGATGCATTGCTTGCTGACGCTTAGTAATAATCCCTCAGTGCCAGGGAGGCTTATTGCCGCAAGTCATGTCCCATGCCTGGGGGAAGGTAGTGTGTTTATATACAGAGTTTGGCTTAGAGAGAGGCCATATTTGAGCAACAAGAAGGCTTTCAGGAGGTAAGTCTTAGTCAGTATATAATACTAGGCTAAGTTTCAATTTCACAAAAATAGTTCTTAAGTATAAACATCACAATCAAGAGCCTGGCATAATGGTCTGTTTTCCTTCACTAGGTACTGCCCTTGCACTTGGGGGATTCTTGCTGTCCTATTAGAGAATGTAACAGAACTCCTCAGGATGGGAATTCAATATTCTTTCTGTTATTTTGTGGATCTC
>JAQZBX010014411.1:0-38664 GCA_029593785.1 Cabassous unicinctus
CAATGGATAGAGCACCCGTTTACCATATGAGAGGCCCCGGGTTCGCTTCCCGGCGCCTCCTTGTGAGGGCAGGCCGGCTCGCGAGGCACCGTGGGCTGATGCGGCAAGACCTCACAGCAAGGGGGAGATAAGCAGACACGGAGAAGACACGCAGGGAATGGACACAGCAGCACAAGCAGCAAGGGGGGGATAAATAAAATAAAATAAAATAAAAAACCTTTGAGTGTACAAATAATTTCCCCAACAATTCCACTGTTTAGAATTTGTCCTGTATATATATATATTCAAATAAGCTCGAAATGTTTATGCATTAAATTGATCATTGAGGCATTTTTGTAACAGTCAAAAAAGGAAACAAAAAAATGAAGACACATTAGTAGGAAACTGATTATATTATTATACATCATTGCAATGAATGGAATATTGCATGGGCATCAAAAAGAATGAGGTGAATTGATTTGTTTAAAAAAAAAAAAAAAAAGAATGAGGTGAATCCAGAGAGCAGTTTAGAGAGGACTAGGAGTCTTACATGCAGGGATTACTTCCATGAAGAAGAAAAACAAATATTTTAAAAGGTAACTTTTTAAAATTATGGTACAATAACATTTGTTAAGAAGAAAATAGAATCATTTCACAAAGTTTAGTTGTGGATTCTCAAGTAAAAATTTATTCCAATTATAACATTTCTTATCTTGGGTAAATCTACAGAAAACAAGTGCCTTAGAATAAGACCGCACTATTTTGCACCAGAACTTTATTTTTTCTGCCTCTGTAGTTGTCTCCAAGGGTACTGGGGACGATATTTACTATAAGCAGGAAGAGGACTAGATCCCATGACAGACAGGTGCTTAGTAAAACCTAACTCTATGTAAGGAAAAATATGTTCTTGATGTGAACCAGATGGTTCCATTCCTTCCAAAACACTTTTAAAATGCAGTATTAATGCTTTCTTTGTAAATTAAAAAAAAAAAATCCAACCATAGTCAGTGAATCATTTTAATCTTTTTTGTCTTTCCAGATTTGGGACATGATAAATTTGTTTTAAATGCTTGGGTTTTTACCTGAATAAGTCACTGAAACTGAAGCCATCCAAGAAAGTCTGAGTCCAGGTAAATGTCTTACATCTATAGCATTGTTATCTGTTAGTAAGTTTTCTCTAATGCATAAATGGCGGTAGTGATTCAAAAGTGACACACACTGTTGTCCAGTGGCAGAAATATAAGAAACAGAAAAGAATGAAATTCCAGACTTGTCACATCCCTTCCAATATACAGTTTAAGAGCATGTATATGATTTTAAATGTAAACAGCATCAGAATTACTAAAATATTCCCATTCATGTACTAATGATAAACTATGTGAGGGATTTGCCACCCATCAGCAAGGACCTCCTGGTCACAATTCCTTGGGTGTTTGCACTGTGCAGTGTGTCCCCTGCCACATAGGGCTTAGAGGAATCAGGAGGGAAATGATTTCGCTCTATCATCAGCCACCTAGTAAGTGCCTTGGGTTCGGGGACCTCCCTGCCAGCACTCACCTACAGAAGCACATGTGTAAAGACCAGAGACCTTAAAACTTGCTCTTACCTTCAGAAAGCCCAAATGCCTCAGAGTCCTAGTCTTACAAACTTCCCCCATACTCCTAATGATAAAATAGAGGGGAAAGGGCAATTTGAGATGGGATGGGGTGGCAAAATCTCATGTAGCCTGGCCGCCCTTGGAGGCAGGAATCACATGGCCTCACCTTGCCAGGCATTAAACTTTTTGTCCAGAGCACAGAGCTAGACAGAGAGTGCTCTGTCGGTCCATCTTCTGACAATCCTTTCTGAAAAAAAAGGCTTATAAGACATTTTTTTTTTCCGTAAAAAGATTCCTGGATTTCCCCAGCTAATAGGGTTTTTTTCCTCCTAACAAAAATGCATCTCAAATAAGAAACCTTCAGTTTCCCAAATTAACAGGGGAGATGCTCCCTAATGCCTCCAGAGGGGCTGAAAAGAGCAGTTAGTCCCATTCAGAATATGTTGTGATTCTATCTTATTAAAGTAGAGGTTAGGTAGGTGGTGGGTGGGGAAACAAAAGTCAGAGCCAACTTCATTCTTCTTTGCTAGACTGGAAAGTAGGAAACACTTGCTGGAAGGCACTCCATGGTGGTGTTAGGAAACTATTTAGGACTGCTTTAATCTTGGAGACAAAAATAGTAACAGTCTACAGAGTTCTGTCACTGGATATCTTTAGGACTTTCTTTTTTTTTTTTTTTTTTTTTTAGATGTGTTTAAGCTTGCAAAGTTGTCCTGTGCATGTCTTCAGCAAAAATTCCAGTTCTGGAAAAATTGCACTAAGATATATATCCTAGTTAGGAAGCCACTAAGACAGGAAGCTTTATTTTTTACATTCTAAGAGTTCTATATGCCAGTAGGAGGCTTTTTGTCCATAATATTCCATCAGCCCTAAAGTGGAAGACACAGCACAATTAATCTAGGGGCTTCCTGCTGGAAATGGTTCTCAGAGCAGCCTCCTTTCTCCTGTGCTTTGGAAGCCCTTGGTTTCTACCATTCACATATTTGTAGCAAAACTTCCAAAATAATTATGATGTTTGAGAAGAGCAAAACCCTGACGAAAACATTCTGTAAGATTTTAAACTTTTTCACACCTTTAAGTTTCTGATGAATGAGCAAAACATATTTAATTCTAAGACAGTATTTTTGTTGTTGGTTAAAGAACTGATGCTGTACTAATTCTGCCACTAAGTAGCAACTCTGCCCTTGGTTTCCTATAAAATAATCTCCAAGGCCCCATCCAAAACCACAGGCACTAAACTCACATACAAAGAAGTGTTTTCAGAAGTACTTTCTGAACTGTGCAATATACCTTGAAAATTTTTACCAACTGAAACCTTCAGAACTCTAATCTCTTATTGATTTAAACCAGTATTGTGCAAACAGCATGTCAGAGCTTGTTTTATAGGGCCAAAGAACTTATGTTGAAATCTACTTAAGACAAATGGAGAAAATCTGATTAGTATATTTAAAAGACCAAAGACCATATTCGGTGACTTAAAATCTATAGAACTCTACTGTCCAATATGGTAGTCACTAGTCACAGGTGGCAATTTAAATTTAAATTTAATAAAACTGAGTAAAATAAAAAATTTAATTTCTCGGTTGCACTAGACATACTTCATGTGCTCATGAGACATGTGGCTAATGGATACCATATTGGCATTGCAGATATAGAACATTCCACCAATTCAGAAAGTTCTATTGGACAGTGCTGCCATAGAAAAAACTATTGATATTGCAGCAGACCTAAACTGCCAGTTGGTAAAAAGTTTTTTGTTCTGTTAAACTACTTTGGAAATTTTTAAATATTTTTAAAATCCCAGTGTTCTCAGTGGTAGTCAATCTGGTGTATAGCTTCTCAGGGATCCACTTTTTTTCTTACTATTATTTGTTTGCCTATTAAAGATGTGGAATTAAGTATTTTATGTGCTCTTCTAAAAGTTGAGGTACTTGATTTCTTGAAAATTGTTTTTAAAAAGGTACACACAGCTATATAGAGCTAAGGACTGAAATATATGGCTATTGTCTAGTTTACCTACATCACTGACATATCCAAGTAAGCAAAGCTAGAAACGATGTAGGATCATTATTAAAGGTGAATATTTTTCTTTGTTCCTCATTTTCTGTAAGTTTATTTTTCCTACAATAATAGACATGTCTAAATTGTATTGACTTAACTAAAGTTGATTTATGATTTTTTTAGTAATCAGAGAGCCAAGCAAAATAAGTATTAAAACTCTGATTTCTCAGTTTTTTCTTTTTTTTATGGAAATGTACATGATATTAGAAGTGTGCATTTTTATTTCCAAATTTTACATCTATATATCATGGATAACAGCTTTGCTTCAATTTTTAATTAGTATACTCCCTCCCTGTTACAGTATATTCCAAAAGATCTTAGTCACCGTTTTTCCATTAATATGATACCATTAATAAAACGTCAGTCTCAATTACTTTCCAGTCACTTATACCTAGAAGTTCAATTATATTTGGTTTCTGGACTAATGGTTGTGTGTTACATAAGGCAAAAAATTAAAAACAAATTTGTCTTTGAGTCATCGAACCATCAAAGATTTGAAATACCTATATAACTAGCTGTGAGAAAGGGATAAAAATATCTAGCCAATATTTTCTTTATATATTTAATAATATCATTTTTCAATGAAAGCATCAATAATAAGAGTTTGGACCCAGTTTGTAATTTTAAAATATGAATTCCAGAGTTTTACTAGTGAAAAAGGCAAGGTAAAAGTTAGCTCTTTGTGGGCTTTTTTTTTTTTTTAATAAACAAACATGTGGCTTGCTTTATATGGTAAGCAGGTTGACTCTAAATAACCTAGTACTCATACAATTTACGTTGTTCCTGTGCTTGTATAATATAGCTAGGTATGCTTAGCACATAACTATGTAAGAGATTCTAATTTAGATAGATTACTATTAATAATTTTTAGTAATTAAAAGAGCTCAGAGAAGTGGCCCTTTCTGAACTCTAAATTTAGAAGCTCTGTTTTGCTGGAAGGAAGCACTTCCAGCTCATACCCAGATTGTTCCTAACCTCTCCATTCAACTACCTAGTTCATCCTTGTAACTCTTAAATAAATAGGGCCATTTTAAAGTGGAGAAGTCTAGGGTTTCTCAGAAATGTAATAATACAGCGCAGATGTGTCGGGAGGGGAAACCAGTTATCTGGAACTAAAGCCTTTAGCACCTTTCCAGAATTTAAAGAAACTCTAGACTCCCCTGGGGAGCCACAGAACAACAGAAACAACGTGATAACTTAACACAAGCCCGAAATCCAATCAGGAGCACTGCTCCTCCTCTTCTCATTCAGGCAAGACCAAAATACTTTTGCACACTGCAGGGCACCGTTAAAAGTTAACAGAGCTGCTGCAGATAAAACTAGGCAGTACATAAAGGTTATCTTTTGACCTAGAGCCTACCCCTTGGCTCCTCAGTGTGGCTCCCAGGTCAAAGAGGGAAAAATACAAAGGGGTTTTCCACTGCCTCTTGGTTCCTCCAACATAATCAGTGTACAGAGTGGGAGGATAAAACCACTGAGTATTTTCCTTAACAATGGGAAGCAAGAAATGCAACCTGCTTTAGTGGTGCAAAAGCAACCTAAATTTGAGACATGGATGACAACAGTTTCTTAAGTGACATGTGAGATTATTTCATAACACTAATTGCCCAGCTGGGTTTTATTACACCCTAGACCATCAATGAATGCAAACTCTGTTTTACATATAGTATGTTTATCTATAAACAATTGAACAAATAGGGAGCATTGGTCCTGTGAGAAATATTGGCCTGTTTGGTTTGGGGCTATTGAAGTAGTAGGATGTTCCCCCTGGACTTCTGCTAGAAGTTAGATTTAATTAGATGGAAGAATTAGACAAAGCACATCATCTGAATTAGAGAGTGGAAAATACAATATATACCAATTCAGTGAAGGAGAATCTACATGCTGAATAAAACAATCAGTAGAGCTGAAAATGTAATTTATTTTAGATTCTTTAAAACATGTGACAAATTTAACAACCCTAGTTTACCCTGATTTAACAACTTAAAATTAAGAATAAGCTATTTAACCAATTTTGTGATTTTCTTCTTCTTAGGAGGAGATTTTGGTATCTTTAACTTTCATATTAAATCAATGATTTTTTTTTCTTTTTTAGTTTCTACAGTATTACTATTCATCAGTCTATATGGGATAGGTGTGTGTGTGTGTGTGTGTGTGTGTGTGTGTGTACATTCCAAGAGAAAATAATTCTGCAATCTTCTTCAGTAATTCATTCTAACAATTAAGACCCTTAAGCTAAATAGAAAAATTCATTGCATAGGAAACTTTTATTCAATATGTATAATTAGTTTTAGTTAACTTTATTAATGAAATGTCACAAATTAATTAGGTTTGCAATAATCAGATGCTGAGTTTCCAAGAGGGGCCATTTCTCTCACAAGAGGGGAAGGTGATATATAATTTGGTTGGAAAGCAAATGTAATTAGATTTGATCAGTTGAGTATTCCTGTTCTGATATGAAGTCAGGCACATAACCAAGCCTAAGTATATAGTAGGAAATGCAGTAGGAAAAACAACATCTTCATGGTCCTATTGACCACAAATTGGCACCAAATGGGAGTCTACGAAACCACAGGTAGACAGATTTTCTTCAAATGGAACTCGGTTTTTAATTTCTTTTTCAAACCTGAATGCCTTTAAGTAGGGCAGTATATGAACTCTCCTCTTTGTCACATACCCCACCACTCCTTAACGTCTTATATTGGGTTCTTTGCACATTAAATCGCCCAACTTCTGATGACATTTCAGTGTGTGACTATCGTGGCCTAGAAGTTAGGTTTCTTTTCTCTGATACCAAAATAGGGAAATCAAAGAAATGTCGTGAAAGTAAAAATATTGCTGAGTGAAAATGATATTATACCCAAGCCATTCCTATTCAGGGCTGCAGTCTGCAACAGATTTTTCTGTGATTTATTTGATAAGTATTTTTGTACACATACATGCCAATCCTGCCTTCAGCACTGGGGATACAGGCCTGAAAAAAGCAGACAAAAACAACTGCCCTTGCAGAGCTTACATTCTAGTATATGTGGATCAAAAAACAATGAAGTAAAATATGTAATATGCAATATGTTGGATGATAATAGAGTATGGGAATAGAGAGTGGAAGAAGTGGGGGGGGTTGCCATTTTAAAAGGGTGAAGGAGGAGAGAATTCTGTGACAAAGAGAAGAGAATTCTGTGGCTAAGAGAAGATGCTCTTGGCTAGAGTAAAGCCAATGCAAAGGCCCTGAGGCAGCATCATGCCTGCATATTCAGAAAGCAAAAGCAAATAGGTTAGTTTCCTTAGAAACCACAAACAAAAATAAGAGATATTAAATATTGAAGAGTATGAACTGACAGAACTTAGAGATATTTAGAATGGATGCTAGAGAGAAGATGAATGGAATTTAAAAACCTAAATAGTTTAAATACTTAAAATACTGTAAAAATGTTCTCAAAATTTGGTGATTTTAAAAAGAACTCAGGCTGTGATTCAGTCCTCACTAGCTGCTTCTGCAGCTCTGACTCGAACTAATCATTATAAACTTGCATTTTGTGTTAATTCTTCCTCTACACCCAGTTGCCTTGTTTGGCACTTTTAGTGTACTTCGAAAACATTTTGGTCATCACTGACCTGTGATCCTATGTCTCTGGACCTGAAAATAAAACTCCTCAAGTAATAGAGAAGTAGGTGTACACAATGCTTCAATTAGATTACTTTTAATGAAAGCTTTGCCTTTTTAGACAAATACAGAAATGTACTTAATAAATCCTAGGGTTACCACTAAAAGTGAAATCATTTCTTATACCAGTTATTAGGTTTAAATTACTTTATCTTTGAGATCAACAAAAATAAAATTCAAATTAGAAAAGATACATTTGGGATTGTGTGTGTGACATCCATCCACATGTAACTAGGAATAAAATTAATTAATGGAAATTTTTAAATGTAACCAACTCTAAAATATGTGTGTGTATAGCCTGCATGAGAATGAAAAAAACCCTGACTTTATGTTATTTTTAATGGTTACTTATTTTCTCATAATCCCCATGTTTTCTTCCTAGTCTTGCTTATCTTCAAGATTTCCTAATGAGGATTAGGGAGCAGGCGTATGTAGCAATCTGTATTAGCAGATTGGAAACAAGAAAATGAAGACAAATCATTTGTCTCCTGCTAAGTTGATTTTCTACAGCTACTTTCCTATCAGTTTAGGCAAAACGCACAGTTACTATTTCCAGCAGATGGGGCTAAAGAAAAGACAAGAATCTGTGATGTCATGCCTCCCCCAAATGGGGCAGCTGCTTCACAGGCTTCCATTAGAGACTTCTTCCAGAGTAAGAAATGAGAACAAGTACAACTTCCTTTATTCTGGAAAAATAATAGCTCAATGCCAAGGAATATCTGTGGCCAAAAAAAGTTTAGAAAAATAAAGTGACTTTTTACTTTTGAAAGATTTATTTTATTTATTTCTATCTCCACCAACCGTTGTTTGTGCTCGCTGTTTGTTCTCTATGTCTGTTGTTTGCTCATCTTCTTTTTTAGGAGGTTCTGGGAACCAAATCCGGGACCTCCCATGTGTGGGGGAGTGGGCACCCAATGGCTTCAGCCACCTCCACTCCCACTTGTTGTGTCTATCATTGTGTTTCCTCATTGTGTCTCTTCATTGAGTCATCTCATTGTGTCATCTTGTTGCATCAGCCCGCCATGCCAATCCATCATGCCGGCCCATCATGTCAGCCCGCTGTCTTGCTTGTCTTCTTTAGGAGGCACTGGGAACTGAACCTGGGACCTCCCATGTGTAGGTGGGCACCCAACTGCTTGAGCCACATCCACTTCCCATTAAGTGACTTTTGATAAAGAACAAATGCCATTATTCTTACACATTGTTACTTTTTTTGTCAGATAAGATTTTACCAAGTGTATTTCGAATTGTTCTAAATTTCAATAAATAATCATTAATTAAACATTAATACTAAGGAGGATTTTAATATCAGAAAAAAAGTCCATAAAAAATTCAGAATAGTTACCATTTAATGAGAACCTATGACCCTGCTGGCCTTTTATGTATCATCATTTATTTAATCTTCACACTTATCTGAGTCCTAGACAGTTTGTGACTTGAACACCTGTCAAACAATTAGTAACCCAGATTTGAATCCAGAATCACAGATCAAAGCTACACACTTAATCACTAGGACAACAGTGACTATTAACACAGACTGCTATGTCAAAATTTTTTGTTTTGTTTTGTTTTTCAAATAATTAAATTGTACTGTGTTCAGAGAACCATAGGGGTTCTGAGCAAAGCTGGGGAGGAGGTAAGATGACCTCTCAGAGCTCTCCACCAGAAGCTCCTCATCCTTCTTTGTGGACTACACAGTTGTGCCTGCCCCGTTTCTTTCCCCTAATCCTACAATGGAATCACAATTCTCTCGGAGAGGCCCTGTTCTCACAGACCTAAAGAGGAGGCTCCTGGAAAACCGGGTCATGCTGAGTTGACAGAAAGTCATGAGGCTCAGTCGTCAACTGCGGTGTTGTGGCTGGATCTCTAAATTAAATATAACCCAAACCTCTTCTGGTAGAATTCCACACCCTTGGGCTAGTTCATAGTGCAAATACAGTTATTGTAGGACCAAAGGAATTTATTTCTCAGTACCCCTCATATCATTAACATCCCATAAAACCAGCCCTGCAAGGGAACTGGAACATTTCAAGGGTATACACTACATAATCTTAAACAAGGGGTCTTCATTTTTCAGACAAAAACATGAAAGTTGGCTCATATTGAGCTGGACTTAGTTCCAGGTGAGTGCCCCTGGATTTCAGGAAGTATGTACCTCTTTTGTAACTCCAGTGTGCCTTTGGAAATTGCTGCATAAAGGCCACATTGTTGAAGTCTAGTCCTTTTCCTCTGAGAAAAACTTTTCAGTTGTATATCAGTATCTGGACATTGTTCTCTTCATTGCTCATTGCAGAATACAGCAATTCTAATTCTAAATCCCAATAGTCTTGGGAAGATAAGTTGAGTTAAAATAATACCTGTAATTTAATCAGTATTCTATCCCTAACAAAAAGATAGTCACAACTTCCTTCAATCCCTCTGCCGTGGTTTCTCTACTGAAAGGAGATACTATACAACATATTAGGGAAAACAAACTTCTCTGAATCACTAGGGGTGGGGTAATGAAAGGGCTGGAAATAGCATTTTAAGCAAGATCTTGTTTCCTTTCAATTCTCTCAAGTTAAACAGATTCTTAACTTCAGTTTGTTTCTGTCTTGGGTTTGACACTAATTTCAGTACAATATTTTACCTTCTCAATTTGGTAGAGCACAAGAATTTAAGTCATCATCCAGGTCAGAAAAATACAAATAAGACAAAGAAATTTAGATAACACAGCCATCTCACTCAAAAATAAAAATGAAAAGACTCTCAAATCCAGGGATGACTCATCTTTGAAACTCCCAAATTGTGTTCTAGTTTTAAGGGTGAAAACTTTGGGAGGAAGGTTGGGGGAGCAGCAGCTGCCAAGCATTTTTTCCCACACTTAATCTTATCTACTTTTCATGGCAACACTTAGAGGTAACTATTGTTATTGCCATTATATGTTATTGCCATTTTACAGATGAAATCACAGAGGACCAGAGAAAATAGTAAACAGCCATTAATTGAACACTTACCAGATATCAAGCACCGTGTCAGTGGCCACATCGGCATTTTCTCATTTAAAGCACACACCACACACACAACGACAGGTGAGGTTCTCTTATTGGCTCCATTTTTTTTTTTTACAGAAAATGAGCCCAAGGGGTCCACACTGTCTAAACGGTGCCAGAGCCAGGCCTTGAATTTGAGACTGACTCCGATGCCCTGGTTTGGATCATTCTGTCCCAGCTGTAACCTCCCAAATTCTCCAGAGCCTAAGATCTTCCTGTTGCTGTTTCATCAACTACTACAAAAGCAGCATTTTTTCTGCACATATGTATACAAGTGAACACTGTCCTAATATCTAATTATAGCTTTATACTCATATTGAGTGCAAGTATACGGTGACAGCATTTTGAATAGTAGAAGAGTCAGGAGCTCTGAATGAAATGTTCATGATAGGAGGAAGCAGATATTTTTCTGTAACATATCAGTGAAAAGATTATTTATTCATTATTTTTTTTAATTTTAAAGTTTTTATTTTATTTTCAAACTTATAGGACGGATACAAAAATAATACAAACCCCATACGGAAAACTCCAAAATCCCTCTAGCCCCCAGATACCCAGATCCACCAATTATGACATTTTGCCACATTTTCTCTATCATTCTATCTATCCTTCAGGCTATCAATTCATCAATCTATCTATTGATCTGTCTACCCATTTGTCTATCAATCTATTTTCTGGACATTTGATAGTAGTTTGTATACATCGTGCTTCTCAAACAATATTACCATGTTCATTACCTAAGAACAAGGATGTTCATGTTACAACTTTAAGTACCATTATCAAGTTTAAGAAATTTAAAATTGATAGAAAGTTTACAGTCTATATTCCAATTTTTTTATATGTCCCAATAATATCCTTTTGAGCCTTCTCTCCTCCCTTGTTAAATTCCATCCAGGATCATGTATTGCTTTTTAATTGTCATTGTCTCTTTAGTTGCCCATTCTTTCTCTTTAGTTGCCCATTCTTTCTTTTCTTTTTTTTTTTTTTTTAATAGTGGGTGCATATATAGAACATAAGCTTCCCATAAGCAGAAATGCAACTGGAAATGAAGAAAAACTTTACTTTAAATAACATGGTCTGTAGTACAAATTATTGCACATGAATTAGTTTCCTTTGTTATAGAATTGACCATTTGGATTATGTAGACAAGCAGTGTATGACATTACTGAAATTATTCTTGAATCCTAGCTTTGAGATTGATATAAAATACTAGGCAATTTGCCTGAGAATATATACAAAACCCTTTTAAAGAGGATTGGGATGGGTTCTTTTCTCCTCTGTTAAATATTAGCCTTTGAAATGATCCCAGCTGATCTGCTAAGTAACACTTGCAAATTGTTGTGTTTTAATAAGTGACAGACTGAGAGGGAAGCCACACTAGACCTGCTTGTACTTCTGGAGGCGTCACAGGCCGGGAACATTATGCAATAACGCCTTTTAAAAAAAGGGAGCCTCTTAACGTTACACCGTGCCAGGCAACAAATGTAGCCACTTACTCCAAATGCAGGTGTAATTAGAATCTATAAAAATCTAGCATCAGAATACCAAACCCCTGGTGCAATACTCAGTAAATTACAGCTTTTATGTTTGTGATATTTTCAACCATTTCATTTACATATGTGACTATATGAGCGTGCAATGCTTTAGGAGCCCTGCTCCACAAGCTAAGGAAAGGTTTCAGCATTATTAAACAGGATGGTCCTGCAACCAGGACAGCTCATTTCTGGAAGACTTAGAGCTTGGTTGCTGCTGGCAGAGGGCAGACCCAAATGGGTCACCCTAGTGAAAATCCTTGGGCATACATGGAACTCAGTGAAATCTTGGGGTACCTGACTTTCAGTAGGTACCACTAACAACCATCGCTTTTATTATAACTTTCATCGGTTCAGCCCAGGCACGTTAATTTATAAAATTGCAGCAGAGCCTTATAATGTAAGCCGGAAAGGACATTAGTTTTTGATCCAATATAGTATGACCAGTAAAAGAAAAATTTATTTTAAATTAGTGGTAAAATTGGTGTTTTAAATGAACTAACTAATAATTAAATTACTTTAATTTTTTTTATTGCAGCAGGAAAATAAATGATTTAAAATTTAATATTAAAACAGATCTCAAACTATCTTGGGGGGCTATTTTATTTAGGCATTTTGCAGAAAATGAGATTTGGTTCTGTGATTCGTGACTGACCATTCATTTCTGTGTTTAAGAGTTTGAAGGTATGCTCAGCTGTATGCCAGAAATAGCAAGGAAAACTTGGTCTCATTCCAAATGGAAAGGTTCCTATTAGCATTTCTCCTTCATTTCTTAAAGTGTGATTTTTATTCCCTGGTGTTATGTCATAAAGAGAATTTAAATCTTAGAACATAGAAAGAGGTTTTGAAATTGAGAGCTGCAAGGCTAAACCAGTTGGTTATGAGTTTTTAAAATAGGTAATACAGACCTCTAGTGGTTGAACAGTTTGAAAGCCTCTGCGAGGAAAGGCAATTGTGCAGGAAGTGCTTGCATTTTTAAGGAGAAAAAAGTTGTTAGTTAAAAATATTCACATTTGAAAATTCATATTTTTCATACAAACAAACAAGCAAACCTGGAGGGAGGGTGAAGTACTTCCCATCACTTTAGTTGCTCTTCAATTCTTTAGAACAAGTTGAGCAAGAAATCTTTAGAAAATGGCCACTATAATTAATGTCTTCCCTCCGAAAGATTAACATCCAATTCATCTGTTACACGAACAGAGCCGAAAGATATTTGTGCTTTGTGAAATACATTTTATTTCCCTTGGTACTCAGCCTTTGCCTCACTGGGACTCTTTTTCCTCCATGCTCCAAGGGCTCTCCTTGAAAACTCATGCCATCTCAGCCCACTTGTCCTTTTCTCAGCTTCTCCCGGTGGGCAGCCACACTTCCCTGGAATGAGCTCCATTATTTGGGCATTTCTCTATTCTACATGAGGGGAAATCATTTGATCTATGTACAACCTTAAGTGATGACCAAATGGGCCTCTAAACAGTGCTTCTCAAATGTTAATGGTCACGCAAATCACCAATCACCGGGCAGGTTCTGAATCCAGTAGGTGTGGGGTGAGGCCAGATTTCTCTTTGCTACTGGGCTCCCAGGCCGCTCATTGGCAGACCACACTCTGAGCAGCAAGCAGGCTCTAAAATATGCTTATTTTTTTAATTTTCAAAAATTTTTGCTTTTATTTATTTCATTTTCTTCCTTTTTACTTTAATGGCATCCCTTAAAATTGAATTTTTGAATTTATAAAACATTTAAAGTTCTCTTTCATCTGACTATGTACAAATATCTCTGGGAGCCTGTTAGTCAGGTTTTGAAAAGTTGCTCTTACATTTTAATAATTGATTCAGTGTTTTCTGTTGAGCTCACCATGGTTGTGTGCCCCCTCTCTATGCACTTGAACTCATTGTACATTTGTAGGCAAAATTAAATGTCAGATTAGCCATAGTGGGAGAAAGGGTGATCAATCAGATTTTTTGCACTGTATAGATGCATAGAAAAACTACCAAGAACCCAAAGAAACATTTACAGTATAAGGTAGAATTAAAAGAACTAGCTGAAAGCATAATAGTTAACCAATCAGAGTAAGATGGGAAAATACATTTTTTCACACCAAATCTATTATAATTCCATCATCTAAATAAATTTATATCATAGCATGTTGTCAACCTTAATTTTTTTATATATATATATACTGCAATTTTATTTCAATCGCACAAAGTTAGCGTGTAGGAAATTTAAATGAAACAGTACGGTAAAATTAGCAAAGAACTGAAAAAAAATACTAAAATGGAAGTACACTTTCTAATGCATGAAAATTCAACATCCATTAGTGGTTCATCTTCAGTTTTTTGATTGACACTTGATGTTTACAAATTTTTAAACAAACTTTTAAAACATGATGACTATTCTGCAGAGGTATCAGCACCAGCACTTTGATTTGTACGTTCAGTTTGTCAACGGCAATTGACTTGTTAGCCGTTTACAATAGTGTATAGTACAGATTTGTCACAGATCAGATTGCAATGTTGAGAAGAGCAGTACCTTCCTGTAATTAGAAAGGATCCCCTGAACTGTACTCAGCTTAAGACATCCAATGTACAAAAGCACAAAAACATCATAATAATGTGGTTCCAAGGAACATCGTGTTGATAATAAGGAAAATAACTAAAGCTTCTGTTTTACATTTTTATTACTGAAATCTCTAACAGTGACACAGCTGTCATGTATGACAATGAATGCATACAGTAATTCAGTCAAACTTCTGGGATGACACAAAATGATGGAAAATACAGCATGATTCAATACTTGTTCTTTTTTGTCATTTTATGCAGACATTGTGTTGATATTAGACCAAGGCACACAATGTTTAGTGCATTAAACGAGTTTCTTTTAAGATCTATCAACCTCAACTTTGAAATCCATCATTTTAGAAGTTATGTCAGGGAGTTGTCTTTAAAAGCCCCTTGCAAACTTTTAACATCTAGTTTCAAATACAAAGTAATATATTAACAAGCACAGAGGGAGTACATAAATTATCATCATTGCCCCGCATGAACAGTAATTCACAGGTTTGGCTCAGACACGACTTAGATGAAATAATTAATGATGTACAGTACTTAACAATGTAAAAGTAATTAATCTAGTTGCCTCATACTGGTTTGGCCTAAATAAACATGCAATAAAAAAGCCATATGATTTTATTAGTTTTTCACCCACTGCTACTTTACTAAGTTGGAATTTTAATATGTCTGAAGAAAGCTAGCATTCCTTTAAAAAATCATTTTCTTTTCAAATGTTAATATACTGATTATAAGCTGAGTGAGTTCCATATAGTTATAATTTTGGTCAGATGTTCACAATTAATAGTTTTTATGCATTTGTTCGACTTCACAGGAGTTTGGTGAAAATTATTATCTATTTTTAATTAAGGTATAAATAAGAAAAAATGAGGTATCCTTTTTTGAAGTGCAAATCACATAGGCTCTCTTGATGGTACAATCTTGTGGTGATAGAACTTTGGCAAAACGTTTCAAGTAAACTTTTTTTGCCCAGTGGGTTCTGGTAGGAGACAAGTTGCCTGTTTGGCGAATAGGCCCTTTGCCCACAGGTCCACAAGGTAAAAGGTTGGGTCATTAGTTGGAATGTTAGCAACAAGTAAGGCAAGTATCCCCATTTTTGCAAGAGAAAATGGCTCAGGAGATTCCTAATAAGGGAGGAGAAGGTCATTCAAGCTCAAGTCATTTCTCAAAAAGTCCATTCCAAGCTAGCAGAAGCACCTTTGTCTGATCTTATAGCCTAGGACATATTTACCCTTAAATGATTATATTCGCTAATCATTGTTTTATGAAGTATTAGTAGCCCCATTTCATAAATGGGCAAAGAAGAGGATGAGACTAAATAACTCTTCCAAAATCAGCCAGCACATCAGATGTAGGCTCAAAACTAAACCCCAAGACTTTTGCTTCCAGTCAAGATAAAGTAACAGGGATGGATTTACCTTCCCACCTGAAACAACTGAAAAACTGTACATAATATATGAAACAATGTTTTTCAAGAGAGTGGACATCAGGCAACAAAGAGCAGTGGTCCCTGAGAGATGGAAAATGAAGTGAGCCCTGTGACTTCCCCAGCTCATTGCCTGGAGGTGCTTTCTAGCCATAAGAACCCCAGGAGGAGCTCAGAGGTCTCCTTGGGTTGAGGAGACAGAGCTGGGGGTCCAGAGAGGCCAAAGAGGCTAGAGGCACAGGGCAGAATACCAGAGGGTAGAGAGCTGCAGGGAGAAAGAGCTGCAGAAATCTGTAATGGGTCCCACGTTGTCTTCAGCTGGGCACTGATCAGCCTGCGTGGAGGAATAAACACCCTGAGGCCAGGGAAGGAATCTTCCAAAAGAATTCTGAGAGAATTCCCAGAGATTGGGAACCAGGAACACAGCCAGAAATAGTTCCAGTTCCCACCAGCCAGAGTAGAAAACCTCATAATTCATGGGACATCAGATAGCATATGCAGAAGGATTTTGCCTCAGAAAAAGGAAAAAAGTTAGCCCTAGTCTAAATGCTGCCCTGGCCCCAACTAACAAAGCTTAAAAACCAGATGTAAGAGGATCAAGCTATTTGCAGATAACTTATCTGCTTGCCAGAACAAACCTGGAGACTACTTTTAGGAATGCAGAAACTTCCAATATCTTAATAAAGTAAAATTCACAATGTTTGGCATCAAATAAAAAATTGCTAGGCATAAAGAGAGGCAGGAAAATGTTATCACAGATGATAGAATTAGTATACAAGGACATTAAATGGTTATTATAACTGTGGTGTCTATCTTCAAGAAGCTAACAGAAAGCTTGAACATGTTAAAGACTTGGAAGATGTTTTAAAAAGACCGAAATTCACCTTCTGGAGATGAAAACAACAGTGTATGAGATGAAAACTCAAACTGGGCAATTCAATGCTAAGCCTTTCCACTGTCCCCACAATATCCTTCCCTGGGTGCTGAATTTGATCCCAGCAGCCTTGCTTAATACTAAAATAAACTCCCATAAAAATGCTTCTTTTTAAGAGGGGTTAGCCACTGAGATAACAGAGTTCCTGAGCACTATGTAAGCCCTTTCCCACTCACTCTGACCCCTCTTGGCCTTTCTGGTTCATGGAGCAGATGCCACCACCTTCCATGGACTAACACTCCTTCCCTGTAGCAAGAGGACTCTTGGGTAAAGTATCTGCCAACAGTCTTCAACATGACACCTTCTGGGTTACAAGAAAGTTTGTTACCTGACCACGGTTTTCCATCTCTGTTTTCAGTCTCACCCCACAAACTCAATAGTTTGAAAAAGCATGAAATTTTTTCTCTTCACATGAAATGCAATTAAAATGAAATTTAACATTTTTGGAGCTACCCAGCCTTCCCATCCAAAGTACTATATATGAAATCAAGAATTCGATTCTTCCAGCCAACCAAACAATTAAATAAAATGTACATTCTGTCCCTTGTTTACAGAATTCAAAATATGCTCATGAATTAAACCATTTTGCCAGCAAAGGCAAGAAATCAATTTACTTACCCAGGAAGTGTTATTAGGGCTAGAATTCCAATGTATATCCTAGCCAAGTGCTACTATTAATCAGAAACATTCCATATCCATGCAGTGTTAGCCCTGTGTAATTCTCTCAATGTGTCTACCTAGTCGGTAGCAGATATGTTCTCTTCATGCACTGTTTTTGTGTTCCCAAACCTGCAGTGAATGAATTCAGAAAATATATTACTATCAAAATCACAAATGTGGCCTTGTAACATAAATTTGTAGATAATTACATGCTTGGAGCCTCAAAGTTCACTTTAGAAACACTTTACTTGACAATGAAGCTCTCAAAAAGAAATATTTCAGCACTTACTAAAAATATTTTAAAATTTAGCCTCACCGACAGTCCCATAACCACTGAAATAGTGTGGCTCTAGGAAATACCATCAGTCCCTTTCACTCTTGATGATCTTTTGGGCACAGATGATATTTGTGGAATAAATGTCAAAATAATATGCAAGATTGCCCAAATATCGCAGATTCTGTGCTGTGTTGGAGACATCGCTTTAGTAAAATGCAGCAACAGCTTGAAAAGGCACAGCGATATTTTTTTACAATATAGAAAATTGAAAAAGGAAGAATAAGTTGCTGGCAGCAGCAATGAAGTGGAGGGTAAAATCCAAGGTGCCGTTGCAAGATAGTTCTCAGAACCTGAGCCAGGCTCGTCTCATGCACACAGATGGGGCAACCCAGCTGTACGAGAACAGCAATGAACAGTAACCTCATCTCATCACACCTCTGGTTTTCGCACTACCTCTAACTCCTTGGTCATGGATTGGTTTTGAAAGCGGAAAGGGTGGGGGAGGAGAGGATATCTAATGATCAAGAGTATACTTCCGGTATTTAGTGTAAGTGCAAAAAAAATTAAAAAAAAAAAAAAAAAGCACATTGGAATGGGGGTCTGCAGCATCTTGCTGAGGTTTGGAGTCTGTAAAATCAGGTGATTGACCTGAATCCTAGGTTGCAGCCCTTGGGCCTAATCTGGTCTGCAAAAGAGTTCCACACAGTATTTTGTTTTTTGTTTTCCACTAACCGTAGTTAAAAACATTTCAAAATGGAAGATTTCACATAAAATTTGACATTTCAAGCTCATCTTCAAAAATCAGCTCATATGCCTCCTAATTACAAATGGCACAGTTGGCTGTTGCTGAGAAATGACTTCCCCACTGAAAAAGGGCAAAGCCCTTAACTCATTCCTGTCCCTCCCTGTCTGCCTCACCATTGGTTACTTCAGACCCCTAGAAATACTTTAATGTGTGAACCCTGGAGCATATAATTTCTAGGGACCATTCTGACAATTAAAATGCTATGAATTTCTGATTTAGGTTGTTTGAATAGAAGCAAAACACAGTAGAGAATAGTAGCTTAACTACTTTTTAAGTTAAAATAGACTTTTCTTGGATAATTTAGTAACCAAAGTACCATTTTGGAATAAATACATATGTGTACAGAGACAAAGGGCATACATATATATTCCTATATTTCTCAGAAGAAACACAATAAATTTGACCCAAAAGGGTGACCCTGATCCACATTGAGATAAAGCTACTCTAAATTGAAAGTCCCTAAGTTACAGAATGACTTTTTGTATAAAGAAAACATATTGATTTGTTGGCATAATATGAAGAAACCATGTAATTTATCTAGGGAATTGCTTTAAGCTGATCAATGATTTATGTATGCAACTATGGCTACTGGAAGTAGACAGGTTTCTAAGAGATAATTTCTCTAAATCGGAAACCTCCTCATATCGAGATAGCCAAAATTATTAGCATATTATGTTACTCTTGCAAAGTTCTAATGAACTTCACAAATCTGCTTGCTCTATTCCGAGTACAAAAATATTTAGCCTAATTTGTTTTTCCATTATTTCATATAGTAATAAAGAAATAGCAAAAATGTTATTACCAGAAACAATACAGTGTTGTATAATTATTAGAAAGCGAATCTCATGAAATCATATTAAAGAACAACAATTACCACATGTTAAGTTAGATAATTCAAGGAAGAGACTTATATGAATACTAGGGGAGCTGTTGGCAAAGAGATTTTTTTCTATAAATCCCACATTTTGAAGGAAGTGTTTGCCATTTAATTAGTTGAGGTGTGATTCATCAACCAAAGGTCTATAGTGTGATAGTTTTTCTCCTTCAACTTAATCTTAAAATCATCTGACTTCCAATTTACATGTTCATACTTTGACTTCATCTTAAAAACAGATCCTTTAAATTGCTTTATAGAATTAATAACACCAGACCGTGTTATACTGATAGTACTTCTAACATCATTCCAATCAATTTCATGACCTTATGTAATAAATGTGACAAATTACATATATAGAAAGTAAACTTTTATGGAGTAATTGACTTAGTATATGTATGGGGACATATGGATATACCTTGAAAATAGATAATATGATAATAGATA
The DNA here is from genome assembly GCA_029593785.1 of Cabassous unicinctus. Taxonomy (NCBI): domain Eukaryota; kingdom Metazoa; phylum Chordata; class Mammalia; order Cingulata; family Chlamyphoridae; genus Cabassous; species Cabassous unicinctus. The sequence goes on from JAQZBX010014411.1 coordinate 19,853, forward strand.
ACATTTATTGAGTGTTTAATATATGTTTTTTTTTTCATATTATATTTAACCCTTATGCCAACAGTACCAAGTTGTGTTATTTTTTTTTAACTGATGAGGAGACTAAGGCTCAAAGAGGGTGAGTAATTTAGCCAGTTATGTTGCTAATCAAGGATGGAGCTAGGATATTAACCTTGACCTTCATGACACCAAAGTTTATGGTTTCTTTGTTTCCTGCATTGCCAGTCTGCCAATACATTCTGCTAAATTAATTAATAATCCCTTTTAAGAGTCTAAGTGCTAAATATACACTTCTTAGCATATAGATTAGCTTTCCACTTCAGCCATTTATTAAATGTTTTTATTTCATATAGTTTATCCATACTAAATGAAAGGGATATAATATATTACCTTTTGAAGAAATTATTTTAAACATCTCCCAGCACTCTTTCAAGGGCAAGGTAGAGCTTTCATAGTATCATTCCCATTTGTCAGATTAAAGTCCCATGAGGCTTTAATGATTTGCTTCACTTCTCGATTTCTAGAAAGACAAAGAAAAAGCCCCCAAGTCCCTTGCAACCAGTTCTAGGCTAGTGTTTGTTCTGAGTCTTTATTTTTCCCCTGCTAAATGCTGCCATCAATAGATTTCTACTCTTCAACTTCTTAAATTACACTGCTTGTTTTCTCATTGCTTTTGGTTTTCTATATTAAGATTCAGCATTAGCATTCACTGTGTCTTTTCACTCCTAATTCTTAGTGTTTCCAAGAGATTGCTTATTTTTGTACTCTGTGGGCTCTTTCTTCTTTTCTGTTTTATTCCGATTATCCAGGAAAGACTACACACATCTTTGGAAAGCTCTGATGTTGTCAATGAAAAGACCTTCTAAATGACCTTGTTTGTTTCCCATGGAGCTGCATCTCATGACTTCAAATGCCTCTCTAAAATGTTACCCATTTGGCATCAGTATATAGAAAAAGCTGCGCTCCGTGATAAGAAGTACAGTGTTGTTTTCGTAGTAGGAGAATAGAGTTCTTAACGGGGTAGAGGGAGAAGTATAATTTCCTCAGATTCAGCTAGTCTTTCCAACTTCATGGTGCTTTTCTTCTACAACTAGCCTGTAAGAAATTTGTAGGGAAAAATGCCACAGGAACCAATAAAGAATGAAAAATGTTTCTCATAGAATTTTGATTATAGAACTCTATCAATATTGCTCCTTAGAAAGCTTTTTCCAGAAGTGTTCTCTCTTGGCCACGAAAGAAACTACCCTATACCCTTATGGGTCAGAAAAGCAATTTGGTAGAGGAGGCATGTAGCAGAGAGCCAGGCTAAGTAATGGAAACTCTTTGGTTGCCAAAACTTCTCGAGAATTTTGTTCGTAGCTAGGTATGTTTATTCTCTCACTTTTCTCTACTTGCTTTAATTCTAGTGACAGCCTTGATGACATTTTATATTTAATGTGCTTTCCATAAAGAAGAAAAACCTCGTGTGAATGCAAAGCCAAATTTACATTCAAATATTGCAAAGTCACTTCAGAACCTAAAGAGCCAGGAGCACCATGTGAATTGACTCCTCTGGCCCTCAGGCAGGTTCCCTGCAGTGTTTGTGGTAGTGATACCACCAGAGGGCAGATTTGACTTCCAACACTGTGGCTCCCTCCCTCAGAGGACACCTTGGGGCCACCACAAAAGCCATCAAATTCCTGAAAGCCCTTTTAATGAATCTAAGCTCAAATTCTCTCTTCCTGTGTACTTGTGCAGGATCCTTGTGCTCTGAAAAATGCTTAGAGAAGGTAATTTCTAGAATGACCTGACACAACGGTTATTTAGTCAACTCACAGTTTCAGAGCTCCTACTAAGTACTCAATATGACCTTGAAACTTTGAGGTTACCCAACAGGATTCCGTCTTGCAAGGGACGTATAGTTTTCCTGGGAAGATATGAGAATAATACATGAAACAGAAGCCTCCCATAAAATGCATTATGCAGTTAAGGTATTCCATAAAAGATAAGAGCTACAGACTATCAAGGATTTTTTTTTTTAAATAGGGACCAGAACAAGGTTTCTCAACTGCAGAATTATTGGCATTTTGGACTGGATAATTCTTTGTTGTGAGATCCTGTCCTGTGCATTGTAAGATAATTAGCAGGACCCCTGGTGTCTACCTACTGGATACCAGTAACTCTTCCCACCACCCCCAACTTCCTCTTCCCCTCCCCTCCCCAGTGAGAGACCCAAAAACGTCTACGGACGTTGACAAATGTCCCCTGGAGAGCAAAATTACCACTGGACCACAGTATGAAGATATGACCTTACTAAATTTTTTTGAAAGTTGAGCCTTGCAACTTTCATTATAGAATGCCAAGAATGTAAGGACCTGATCTGTAAGCCTCAGTTTCCTCATCTGAAGAATGGGAATAATGGCGCCATCTCTCATAGAGTTCTTGTAGCGATGAAAGCCCTTAGCACAAAGCTCGGCACATAGTAAGCATTCAATCAATCATAAATAACAAATCATAAATGTTACTATAGTTGGTATTAAGCCAATATTATATATCCTTTATAGGAATTAGATACCAGCAAAACCTCAGAAAAGTCTAAAACAATTGTACATTAAAAAAGCTTAATTGAAAATTTGTATGTCACTTTGTGCTATAGTTTCATAGTTGAAAAGTTATAAATTGACAATTTCACCCATCAATATAGCTAATCACGTCAAGGCTGCTCTGTCTTCCTTTATGTGAAGGTCAAGGGGCAGTAGCTCTTGCATCCCCAGCATCTGATGAATAGTTAATTTTCCAGAAATAAACTTTTAAGTGATTTGGGGTATTTCTGTATGTAAAGAAATTCTGTGTAAATATTTCCTCTTGGAGACTGGAGAATGATAATTTGCTTTCACTCTCAATTTGATTTATAAACCTCTCCTTTCTTATAGTAGATAAGAACCATGATAAACTGGGGAAACAAAAATAAATAAACCGTTTTAAACAGCCATGTTAGCTTCCCATCTTCAAATGGAACTGAGTAACTGCGGAGATTTTGAAGTGACAAAGGAACATGGGCCTTCATCAGCCAAAAATATTTGTTTATAAATACTCAAGGTATTTCTACCATGCTGGCTTATTTTAAACTTCTGGCTCCAGTGTAATTGTGCTCTCCGATTTCCTACTGTGGGTTCCCTCCGTAACCACATTTGCTTTTAGATTGGAGGCTTGTAGCTCTGAGGACTAGAACACAGTCAGCTGGGCTGGCTGAAGAACCAGAGGAGAGTTTTACTAGCTCATGAAGAAAGAGAAGCACTAACAGGGCTGCTGTTACAGCAGCGTTCAAGAAGAGAGGAGTCGACGTTGACAGTTGCTGACTTGAGCAGTTTTGTTGCTGGTGATAAAAGCAGAATCTGCTTGCTGAAAGAGGTGAGAAAAGGAGAATTTGCGATGGCAAGGTTAAAAACAAGAGGAGATGGTGGTCTTGGTGTGGCAAAGAACGTTCAAAAATATTCTTGTCCTGCAAGAGCTGCTGCTGAATGACTCACATGCTGCCTCACTACATAGCCCTTTTTTGCAGAAATTCTATATTTCTATCTTACAAACCAAGGATTGTATTTTATTTTACATTTAGAAGGGGAACAAACAATCAAAAAGCAAAAGTGGTACAGTTTCTTTTGCATCTCTCTTGGAAAGAGTTCATTTTTTTCCTCCTGCTCAGACTGCACACAAAAACTGGGAATATATTCTAATTTCAAATCTGATGTGTGACATCTGGTAATTCATTTATTGCTAATGAAGTTTTCACAGGAAGCAGCAGTCACCGGTATCTCATCTTATTTTTCAGTTGGCAAAGTGTTGTTTACCTTTTATTGGCCCAGCATCCGTGCCTCTTATCACAGGCTGTTTAATTAGAAAGCACAACTGGCCCAAAGTAGAAAATGAATGGAGTGGCTAATAATAGTAGATAGAATGGTCTAAACTTTTTATTACATTTAGTGGTGTAGTATGATAAAAATTTGTGTTAATGTATATGTATGTATGGGGGAAGCGGGTGTGGCTCAATGGATAGAGCTCCCGTTTACTATATGGGAGGCCCCGGGTTCACTTCCCGGGGCCTCCTTGTGAGGGCAGGCCGGCCGGCCCACACAGCGCAGGCAGACACGGAAGAGACACGCAGCGAATGGACACAGTGGAACACAAGCAGCAAGGGGGGGATAAATAAATAAATAAATCTTTTAAAAAAAAATACATATATATATGTATGTGCATATATTTTTATGTGTGCATAACTCTATAGAGGTAGAAATAGATGTAGATACTCAAGAAAATTATCAGAACTGGCAAAACTCTTTCAGGCTCCCCTCTCTGAGCCTTTTTCACTCCTCTGGTACTTTAGTTTCTTCCACTTTTAGCACCACGTGCAGTTTCCCTCTCTCTCCAGTTTAGATATGAATGACAGGGATAACAGTGGTCATTTACATCTTAGTGTAAATTTAATAACACCAGCAAAAATCCCAAAGTTCTAGAATCTCGTAGCATCTACATGTACATGACCTGGTTTGATCTTTCCAACAACATTGGGAGATGTGATGGACAGATGCTATTACATCATCATCATCATTATCACTTTTCAGATGAGAAAAATGAGTCACAGATTAAATGAAAAGCAAAAGACCCCACAACTCAGAAGTGGTAAATCATGTATGTACTAGATTCAGATCTTTTGGTTCCTATCACCATGGTATTCCCATCACCTTTCTTTCACTCTCAACTCAGTCAGCATGCTTCCTTCCCAGATCTTAGTTCTAATGGTGGTATGGAGATGGGTACCCTTCCACCATCCCTCCACCTCCACTGAAATTCCTAGTTAAAAGGATCAGAGAGTAAGTGTAAGGGATATTTTGCTAGATGGCATGCTGTTATCTACATCCCCTTAACTATACCAGCCCTGAATGTTTAAAGGAAATGTTCAGTTTAAAGAGTGGTTCTCCAGCTGCACTTAGGAGTTTGTCATACTTACTTTAGTTTTTGATATCTTGTAAGAGGCAAATGAGAACAGGGCACCTTAGCTGAGGTTATTTTTGTTGTTTCTTTGATTTGCTTTTGCCTACCGATCATGATTATCAACATGTAGGCAAGGGTTGCAAGTTAAGATGCCTATAAATGCAGCAGCTTTCAAACATTAATGGGCATGAGAAGCACCTGGGGTGCTCATTGTTCCACAGCTTGCCAGACCCCATCCACAGAGTCTCTGATTCATTGAGCCTGGAGCGGGGCCTGAGAGTCCCATGTCTAAAATTCCCCAGGTGCCGCTGATGCTGCTGGTCAGAGGCCCACACTTTGAGAACCCCTGCTGGAAGGACCAGGTAGGTGACCTGAATAAAGCACCTAATGTTGCACTGTCCAATACACCAGCCACAAGTGGTGACTGAGCACTTGAAATATGGCTATATAAATGACACTCTGGAATTTGAAGACTTGGTACCAAAAAAAAGGAAAATGTCTCAATTACGTTTATATTAGTTAAATGTTTAAATAACAATATTTTGGATATATTGGGTCAAATAAAATATATCAATCTAACCGTTATCCGTTTATTTTTTAATATGGTTACTAGAAAAATTTAAATTACATATACAACTCACATCATATTTATACTGGCCAGCACTAACCTAATGATTGATACAATAGGGAATGGTGGGAATTGATGAACTGCAGAGGATTCGAATCCCAAACACTGTAAACAGATTGGGGGTCAAAGATAATAGGGCTGTTGGTCAGATTTGCTCTAAGAGCCCCAGTTTGTACCCAAATATTTGCTGCCATGAGTACTAAAGGTAGAACCTATACATCGTTTACCATTTTACCTTTTTTTCATCATTAATCAAGTGCCATGTTATAATTCTCAAAATGAAAACATTAGATTAGCATAATGAAAAATATTCCTGCTAAATTTGTTAATGAAAAATTCCTTTAATCTTTTAAAGCTCTGAGATTTCTTTCATTAAATTCATTTCACTTATGCTTAAATTATGGAAAGCTTATATTTTCAAAGTGCTATTATGTCTTCCATAGACCTCACTTGTTTCCTTTAACAATCTATGAAATAGATGTGGGAACAGATGTTGGTTTTCCCATTCTAAATATTTTGTTATATTTAAGGGATAACAACTAAGAGATTACCTGCCTAAGATTATATTGCTGCTTAGTGACAGAGCAGAGTTGACAGGATTCCAGACCTGTACTTTCTCTGCTAGACCATGATGTCTTTCAATTCTTACAGCATGTTAATGTGCAAATGTAAAAATTAAAGAAGCATAAAGCTTACATAATTGTGTTTGAAGGAAATGAAACTGGATGATAAAATCAAATAAGCTTTACCATTATAGAACTCATTTTCTTAGGACAGAAGTCCATTTAGCTTTTCAAAGCATTGATTAATATAATATTTTAAAGTATTAAATTAAATAATATATGACTGTGAGGCCCTTTTGTAATACTCTGCCCTCATCTCTAATCCTCCATTGTGAATTGTGTTTTTATCTGGGCAACCGAATCACAGTAACTGATTGCTAGGCTTTAAAAAGTTGTGCTTTCCCACAAAGAATCAGAGAGTAGTTTCATTTTGTATGAGTTATTTTAACAATAACACATTGTGCCACCCTTTTCAAAGGATGATATAATCTCGACTTACTCACTGCAGGGCATACTTTTAATGTTGTTTTATGGCCATAGTAATATGTGTGGACCAGTCTATCTGTGTGTAAATTGCTAACAAATAACACAGGGGATACCTGGGAGGCCCACAGTCTCTGGCTGTAAATGGAGTGAAATGGGCTCCTTTCGATAGGGTCTATACCCTAACCTTGGCCCCGTTAGCCTAGCACCACAGCCAGATATCCAAATGCTGTGCTTGGGAAACTCTTCCTTGACTGACAGTTAATTTTTTAAAAAGAAAAAGAAAACACTTACTATAATAATCTTACGTGGACTTTTTCTTTATTCATCTTTAAGCAAAAGGTAACTTTCTTTTCATTTTGCTGATTTTAAAACAAAGCATTCTTGGGTTTAATTATAGAATACTCTTAAATCAGTGTGCTGTTAATAATATCTAGAAAGATAAATAGGTGATTGATTTAATGATATGTTATTGGTTACTTGTACTTGCCAAGCCATTATTTCAAAAGTGTATCTATTCAAAAGAAAGGTTTTGAGCTTTTTTTTTAAAGGCTTGTAACCAACTCCCTGAGGATGAAGAGGCCTCGAGAAGCTAAATGACTGGTTTATAGCCACTCAGATAGTGAATGAGAAATCCAAAATTAGGACCCCAGTCTCCTTACTTATTTTCCAGAACCAACTTGAAGACTATAATTCCAAAGAACATTCCTTCTGCAATTTGAACATTTGGACATTTTAGGGGAAACATGTACAATATATGGAATATTTAATCCTTCTAGTGTCACTTAAAATTTATGGTAATATGATCTGTATAATGTTAAAAACTTTAATCTGAAATGAATTGCCATGTGGCCAATAATCTCTAACATGAAACTCATAATACATATAAATTCTACAATATTATCATACTTTCTTAAGGATGTCAATTAATTAGTGCTTCCCTTCCTGCCCAATAACTCTCCTCATATTCCCATTAAAGTGGATTTGAAATGAGAGCAACAGTTTCTGCTACTGAATTAATGTTCCAAAGAAGCAAAAACAGAATGGCTTCACATATGGAATCTGGGGTTTTGTTCACAGGTTGGATAGAGCCGCTGTTGACTGAGCTGGCCACACAGGCACTGCCTTTTTCATCTGTTGAAAAAGAAAAAATTGTGAGCCATCTCCAAGAGCCATATTATTCAAACCGATGTCTCCTCTCCCCTTGGTTGCCGAGATGCTGATCAATTGAAATGTGGTTATGTTTCTAGTGGGGAAATTCTATCAAGCCATAAGTTTGAAGAATTTGGGAGTATCAAGAGGACAGGGGTTCATTTCTATACAGACTTTCTTCCAAGGCAGGTTTTAATTTTCGCTTTCCCTAGCCTCTGCAGTTCTCCTTTCTCCAGGCTCCCCAGAAAGACTTCTATGGCCCTTCAGACTTAACCTAAGTATATTTTCTACTAACACCAACATGTCAAAGGAAGGTTTTTAAGCATGTGAATTAGACTTTAACTGCATATCTTTCATCTCTACTGTTTCTCTTTTCTTTTTTAATTTATGATAAATAGGGATTTCTGGAAGGGAGAGAAATTTAATTGTAATTTTGTGTTCCATTATTAGGGATTCACGTCTTGAATAATATCCAAGAAGCCAAAATTAAGGTTTAGCATTTAACTTTTCATGAAATATATTGCCTAACTTGAAATGAACTGCTGGATTTCCTTTAATAGAACTGGGTTCTTTGAGTTCTTAGGCTATTTTATATGAAGCAAAGGGGAGGATGTGTTGTTGAAGACCAAACATTGAACCACCATCACCACAGTTGGTTACAGTTTGTACATGTGGAAGTAAGAAAATGGTCTGCCCTCTTTTAATTTCTTGCAAAGGCAGGCCTTTGTGAATGATATTGACTTGGGAAGACAGCCAGGAACCATTATTTACCACTTACATTTATCACACAGCCATTCAGTAAGTTTGAGGAGATTGGATCTTAAGTACTTAATTAGTATGGCATTAATAATTTTAGCAAAATATGTTTTTTATTGAGAGAAACATTCACCCAGGAACTGCAGGGGATTATTCTAGTGAACAAAAGTATCTTCAAGGAAAGTGTTTTGGCCTAGAGAAGTTAGGCTGGCATTTCCAACCAAGAGCATGACATTCTCCTGTGCATCTGACTTGAAATCGAGATTCTAACCACTTGCCCCACGGTCCCAGTCTCACTGCCATGCTCCCTTCTTCACTGGGGCCAGGATTACCAGCATAGAGGAGAGGCCAGCCCAGCAAGGCTTGGATGCTTCATCAAAGGCCATGGGGTTAGGAGAAGGAGAACCCAGTTACTATAATCCAGTAACCCAAAGCTTATTGAGTTAAAGTAACTTAACTATTATCTCCAAATAATGTATCTCCAATAATGTAGGGTAACTTTCAGTCAAGATAAAGATGATGGACTAAGCAGGTGTGGAAATAACCCCTTCTGCTCTAAACACATAAAATCCTGGATCTGGATTACAGCTCTGAAAAGGAGTCAAGACTACATGGGCCAGAAAATAATCAATACCAGATATGCACCCGAGATGAAGTTCTAATGACTTTACCAAAGGCCATTAGATTATGTTCTGATGGCAATTGAAACTGAGCCTCCAGCTTAAAGGCAAGAACTGGAAAGTTGCTGCCTATTCATGACCAAAGACTAGAAAACGTCTATATATCAGCCAAGGTTTGAGAGTAGGAAAGAAACTTAATCAGCAATATCTGTAGAAAACGTGTGGGGTTAGAAACGAATCAGAGAAACTGGTTTTAAAAACTCTTCCAGATCAATTCAGCCCTGTATGCCCAAGCAGAAGCTTCACAGGCTTCCACCATCTGAGCATTTAGGCATCCAATAAAAGGTAATCCCCAGTAGAAATGAACTCACAGTCAAAGACTACAATGCTTAAGAGGAAGACAAATACCAAAAGTGTCCATAGAATTGATAGAATTTATACCTGAGGAACTCCAAATAGTAAAGCAATTGAGTAGGGGCTCTAAACATACAAATGTTCAAAATGTTCAAGGAGATAAAGGAAGAAAATAGATGCCATAAAATAAGAACAGAAGGTTAAGAAATAAGAACAAGTGGATTTGAAAAAGAAACAAGTAGAACCCCTAAAAATTTTATCACCAACCTCTATGATTCAATGAATTCACAAATGGATACTTACTAACAATTGTTCCCTCTAGAATGCCTCATTACTGGAGGAAGACACACACACAAACACACACACACACACACAGGAGCCGAAACTTGCTTTCTAAAATCTGACATATAAAATAGGGGCATTAAAGAGAATGGCTTTTGAACAGGATGGTTTATTGAGCTGTCTAGCACTACCAACAAATAACTTGCAAATACTTGCTTACACTTTTTGATTTTTTGAGGAAGATATTTTGATAGTAGATTATTCTAAAATATAATTACTTTGTCTTTTAGTTCCCACTTTATTATCATAAGAAACTATGGGGTATTTTTTTTCTTTAGATTGCAAACTCATTAAAAAGGAGCTTGTAATGAACAATTTAATTAGATTGGTTTCGGGTTGCCTAAAAGCTTAAGAAGGTATTAATATTCTAATCAAAAGTCTTGGGGAAATATTCTCAGAATTTAAAAAAAGAAAATCTTCTTTCTTTCTTATGCTTGTTTTTAAGAACTGGGGAAGCTGTCAAGGAATACAAGGTAACTCCTATGAATTAAGCAATGAATAATATAGTTTGGCCACCACAAGCCAACCCTGTGTTTGCAGCAGGCTTAAAGTTCCCACCTAACTCATGGAAAATTTGTTCAGCTGCTTAAGATTACTTTTTACTCATACTTTGAAAGAACAGATTGGTACTTTAGCCTTTTAATGACAACAGAAGGAGCTTATAATGGTAAAAAATTTTTAACTTTTCATGCTTCTTGACCGATGGCCGTTTTGAGTCAATGCTTCTCTTGCGTTCAAAAAATAACAGTAGAGATTCAAAATAAATAATAAAGAGATTTATTAAACACAAATTATTTGACTCATATGCCTGGTGCTTTCACCTTATTTATTTAATTTCTTCAACAATCATGCACAGTGAGAATCTGTGTTCCCATTTCTTACAGGTGAGGAAACTGAGACTCATATTCAGAGAAAAGAAAGATTCCATTTTAGGTCTTTAGTCTCCAAACCCTATCTTCTTTCACCTAGGGGGAAACAGTGCTATGGCATCCACTCAGAGCCTGGACAAAAGCTATGGCGAGACCCAGAAATAGGAAGAGGTGGATCCTCCTGGGTTTTTTTCCAGTATCCTACCTGATTGTAACCCTGCTGGGAGAAAAAGCAGGATGAAACTGAAATTTAGCTGCTTTCTGAGACTCACAAATTTGTCTCTTAGTAGATCACATCTCTCTTCTCTTCCATTTCTCACAAAACAGCATCCACTCAGATTCAGAGAGTAAAGTACCCAGTTCTTTCCCATTACTCATTATCGATCAAAAGCAACTGCCAAGCGTGAGTTCCAGTTCTTCCTCTTTTCTGAGAACCAAGTTTCTCTAAATAAGCTTATCAGTGGCAGCAATGCAGATGAGAGAACTCTTCCTTTTACAAGGCCAGTACGGCCAATGTTACCCTCTCATCCAGAAATGCCCAGTCTACATTCAGACCCCACACCCCTGCCCAGGAGGTTGTGTAATGCCTGTACCTTTACTCAGAGCAGTTTCCCAGAGATGATGCTGCAGGCATTGGTAAAAAGAGAAAAGTTCAAGTGATGACACAATCTGTACTCCAGGTTGGCTGGCACCTGATTGCTTTTAGGTTCTAACCACTGTGCCTCCCACACATCCTCCAAAGTCCAAATGCCCTCTCCTCTGGAAAGTGTCCCCTACTTCCACCTCCCCCAGAGCTGGCTCAGTTATCAGCACAGAACATTCCATTTGCCTCTAGTATGAATATTATTCAACACACTGGAGTCTAATTCTGTCCTTAAGGCTTCTATTCCCCCAGATAGACTAGAAAGAGAAGGACCATGGCTTTACTCTTTTGCAACCACGACTCTGGTACAAAATAGGTGTGTAATGAGTGTGCAATGAATAGATGAATGCTCCCAAAAGTGCTATTTGCATTTCTGCTCCCCTGTGCTTGCTCACACTGTTTCCATCACCTAAAATTCCTCATCCTCTTTTCTCCACCCTCAAGTAAGAAAAAAATGTGCTTCTTTACTAGGTAAGAAATCTTGGTTATTGTTTATATATAAATGTTATTCTAATCATTATATTCAATACTATGTCCAGAGGCTCTCAAGCAATATACCCACTAAAATAATAAATACCTCCTGAAATTTCCAGGGATGCTCCCCTCACTGTGCAGAGTGACCTTTTATATATCAAACATTAGACAGAATGACTCAATTAAAATGGAAGAGACTGACATCAGCTTGTGCAGGAGTTGGAGTCAGAAAGCATTTGTAAAATACAGAACTTTTTCCCATAGACATTCTGTTATAAATGAGGCATACTAGCCAAAAAAATTGTACTCTAGACATAGGATTAATAGAACCAACCTGACTTGTATGCCCTAGAAGTTAGGTCAAGAAGGGAAAGGGAAGAGGGAAAAATTTCTTTCCTGGTCTCAGAACTCAGGGGCACTCAAGGGAATCTAATACATTGGGTTTTTTCCTTCCTATCTTTTAGTGCCCTTGTGCCCAAGCTGAACCAAATATTTACCTCTGCCCTAATTCCCAGTTATGGAGTTTATCCAGGCCCCTTATAATCTTTGAGATTCTTTAATCTAAAAATTTCCAATTTTTCCTTAGCCAAAATCCAGCAGATATCTACTACCTGTTAGAAGGTGAATTAATCCAAGAGTAATCCACATTAAGGTGTGAATGATTGAACCTTATATGAAGCATTTAATTTTTAATAGTATTCATTTACCCAAATGAATTTATACTTGTAAATTGGCAATAACTATAATGAAAGGAATTGAAAAATCAACAAGGCGCAGGGAAAGCTTTCTGAGTGAGGAAGAAATGGGTCATTCTTCCCTAAGAGCCTAGTCTTTTAAATTAGTCGTTCTTCCATCTTCTGTTTTCTAAACACAGAATTTTAAAAGTGCTAAGGTTTGGGGTTTTTGTTTTTGTTTTTATTTTGGTCTGTTTGTTTTGTTTTGTTTTTGTTTTCTTATCCATAATGGTGTCCATGCTAGCAACACTGGGGTTTTTCTGTGAGGTTCTATGGGGAGTAGAACGTAAATTGATTTCATGAGCCCCATATTGAAGTTAGTCAATAGTCTATACTCATAGCCTTTCATTCATATGCTATTCATGCATTCATTTGTCCACTCACTGTCTTATTCATCAGACACTTACCCTGTGCCTCCTGAAATGTATCAGAGCCTAAACTATTAAACAAGATGATACAACACAGGCCCTACCCTCCAGGAGCTGACAGACCAGTGGGGAAGACACATAATCAACAGAAAATTATAATAAGGTGTCAAAAACTGCATCAAATGTGCCAAAGGCCCCTAGAAAAGGAAATGTCATGAAGGCTACAGAAAAGGTGATATTTAGGATGGATAATGCCTGTTTGTGACTGCTAACATCCCCATGAATGAAAGTAAAAGAAAGGGATTTAGATTACATGAGGCTGAGTACCAAAGGAAAAGATAATGCAGACATGGAGCCAAAATTTGTTTAGGGAGAATAAATTTGCCTACTCAGGGAAAGCAAAGAGACCACTGAAGGGCCCTTTCCTTCCCATGTATTATCTCTTAAAAGCTGGCTACAAGAAACTCAACCCTTGTACAGCACCTCTTTACACCAAGATGGACACTATCCTTAGAGAATGTGTCCAGCCATCCCAGATGCCAAACACAACCATCCTGGGCAGACCAGTATGGTCTTGGCCCTGTCCTTACTTTTTCCCCAAGGGGCACAGCATAGCCATGCTCATCTAGAGACCTTCTCCTGCTGTAGTAATAGGACGTGTGCACCCAGACCACCGCCTCCTGGGCTGTTCTTACCTGTGCCCAAAGTTGACCTTCACTTCACAGCACACCTGTACCACAGCACCTTCTGTCTCCTTCCCAGGGCTTCCTGATGGACTCTGTCTAGGGCAGAATAGGTTGATTTTCTCTATTACATAAATGAATAGCTTGATTGCTGATTATGTAAAATAGTTGAGCAAATATTTGCAGAAGTCTTTTGTAAAGCTCATTCCTGAGCATCTGATTCTTCTTAAAATGTGGAAAACTGCTGCTGTTTGAGCCCTCACTAAAAACATGCTTTCTTTGACAACCATAAAATTCCTAGAAGAAAATGTAGGAAAATATCTTCAAGATCTTATGGTAGGTGGTAGTTTCTTAAACCTTACACCCAAAGCACAAACAACAAAAGAAAAAATAGATAAACAGCACCTCCTCAAAATTAAACACTTTTGCAACTCAAAGGTCTTTGTCAGAAGGGTGAAAAGGCAGCCAACTCAATAGGAGAAAGTATTTGGCAATCTCATATCTGATAAGGGTTTAATATCTATGATATGCAAAGAGATCATACAACTCAACCATGAAAAGACAAATTACCCAATTAAAAAATGGGCAAAAGACTTGAAAAGACAATTGTCCAAAGAAGAAATACAAATGGTGAAGAAACACATGAAAAAATGTTCAATATCACTAGCGATTAGGGAAATGCAAATCAAAACTACAATGAGATATCATTTCACACCTATTAGACAGCCCACTATTAAAAAGTCAGAAAATTGTAAATGTTGGAGAGGATGTGGAGAGATAGGAACACTTATTTGCTTTTGGTGGGAATGTAGAATGCTACAGCCACTGTGGAGGACTGTTTGGCAGTTCCTAAGGAAGTTGACTTGCCATGTGAACCAGTAATACCACTGCTAGGTATATACCCAGAAGAACTGAGAGCAGAGGCATGAACAGACATCTGCAAACCAATGTTAATAACGGCATTATTCATGATTGCCAAAAGCTGGAAAAAACCCAGGTGTCCATCAACAGATGAATGGATGAAAAAATTGTGGTGTATACACATGATGGAATATTATACAGCAGTAAAAAGAAATGAAGTCGTGAAACATATGACAACAGAGATGAACCTGGAGGACATTATGTTGAGTGAATCAAGCCAGGCACAAAAGGACAAATACTGTATGATTGTGCTATTATGAACTAAACATACTGTGTAAACCCATGGAGTTAATAATTAGAATATAGGTCACCAGAAAATAGGAGTGTAGAGAATGGAAAGCTGAGGGTTAATCTGTGCAGAATTTTTTAAAAGATTGTTTGGAAACCTTTGGAAATGAATAGAAATGGTGAAAGCATATCATGGTGTTTGTAACTAACAGTGCTATTGCAGGGGTAAAGGAAAGCCAAGGTCATGTATATTACTAGAAGGAAAGCTAAAAACTGTAACATGGGACCGTATAAGATAGTAAAATCTCATGTAAAACACAAATATGGTTGATATTGCATATATAAGACTGTTTTTACAAAATATAAATACAAATATACTAGAGAAAAGGAAAAAGAATAGCTGCTATGTACTCTAGGCAAGACATAGAGAGATTGAGAGGTGATGAGTTTTGTTTGTTTGTTTTTTGTTTATTATTATTATTGGAATAATGAAAGTGCTCTGGGAGTGATTGGTATGATGAATGCACAAATATGTGATTACACCGAATACCATTGATTGTACTCTTTGGATGGATTTATGCTTTATTAATATGTATCAATAAAATTGAAAAAATGCTTAAGAAAAGAAGAATAAATTAGAGAGAGAGAAATGAAATAGCAGCTATGTATAGCAGGGGAAGCTTAGGGAGATTGAGAGGTGAATATTAAGGGGTACAGTTTTTTGTTTGGGTTTTTTGTTTATTATTGCTATTAATATTGGAATAATGAAAATACTCTAATAATGATTGAATTGATGAATGCACACACATACACAAAAACATACTTTCCTGATAATCCTGACCTAAACTATCCATTTGAAATCCTCACTGGAGGATGGTTAACTTCACTCTTAACTCCAGAAATGGCTGGGAGACACAAAAGTTGGGGTATGCACACCTGGTGCTTGACTGAGTTGGAGAGTAAAGAATAAGTGGTTACAGTGCCCTGGAAAACCATGACTTGAGCCCTCCCTTGTATACCTTTTAAATCAATGACCAATTCCTCAATAAAATGGAGCTATTCTGACCATGTAAGGGAGAAAGCTAATAATTTTTAGACCTAAGTAAAGATTGTGAGATGAAAGAAATGGTTTAAAGAGTAAGATAAGGGTATATCACACCTCTGAGGTTAAAGACATAATTTGTCTTGCTTACCTCAGGAAAAATTCTTCTTTCTGAATAACTAAGGTAATTCAGGAGTGTTTTCTGAGTTAAGCTTGTGTTCTCTATTCACTTTGCAAGCAAGGATTTATGATGAGAAAAATGCAATGGACCTGAATAGGTTTATTCCCATAGGACCCCATTTCCATTTCTCAGTAGGAGATTTATCACTCCCTACAAAAGCAATGAGTTCTAAAAAATAATTTAAAATTCCAATCTTAGATTTTATCAGGTCACAGATTTTCTTTGGAAAATATGACCCATTTTTTTCTTAAAATTAGGGTTAATTGATTTAAGATGGTGAAATAAAATTCATTTTTAAAGATTTGCTTGATTGTTTACAACTGGAAGTTAAAATATTTTAAACCTTATTTTTATTTTCTCCAGGGGCATTTGGCATTGTGTCTGAGGTGTTAATTCAACCAAAGAGATCAAAATGGTCCTCAACTCTTCTACCGAAGATGGTATCAAAAGAATCCAAGATGACTGTCCTAAAGCTGGAAGGCACAGTTACATATTTATTATGATCCCTACTTTATACAGCATCATCTTTGTGGTGGGAATATTTGGAAACAGCTTGGTTGTGATTGTCATTTACTTCTACATGAAACTGAAGACAGTGGCCAGCATTTTTCTTTTGAATTTGGCACTGGCCGACATATGCTTCTTACTGACTTTGCCACTGTGGGCTGTCTACACTGCTATGGAATACCGCTGGCCCTTCGGCAACTACCTGTGTAAGATCGCTTCGGCCAGCGTCAGTTTCAACCTCTATGCCAGTGTGTTTCTACTCACGTGTCTAAGCATCGATCGCTACCTGGCTATTGTTTACCCGATGAAATCCCGCCTTCGGCGCACGATGCTTGTAGCCAAAGTCACCTGCATTATAATTTGGCTGCTGGCTGCCTTGGCCAGTTTGCCAGCTATCATCCACCGAAACGTGTTTTTCATTGAGAACACTAATATCACGGTTTGTGCTTTCCACTATGAATCCCAAAATTCAACTCTCCCCGTAGGGCTGGGCTTAACCAAGAACATACTGGGTTTCTTGTTTCCTTTTCTGATCATTCTTACAAGTTATACCCTTATTTGGAAGACCCTCAAGAAAGCTTATGAAATTCAGAAGAACAAACCAAGAAATGACGATATTTTCAAGATAATCATGGCAATTGTGCTTTTCTTTTTCTTTTCCTGGGTACCCCACCAAATATTCACTTTTCTGGATGTGCTGATTCAGCTGGGCATCATAAATGACTGCAAAATTGCAGACGTTGTCGACACTGCCATGCCCATCACCATTTGCATCGCCTACTTTAACAATTGCCTGAATCCTCTTTTTTATGGCTTTCTGGGGAAAAAATTTAAAAAATATTTCCTCCAGCTGCTGAAATACATCCCCCCAAAGGCCAAATCCCATCCAAGCCTAACAACAAAAATGAGCACTCTCTCCTACCGTCCTTCAGATAATGTAGGCTCGTCCACCAAGAAGCCTGTCCAGTATTTTGAGGTTGAGTGACCCGCTTGAAACCTGTCTGTGAAGTAATCCTGTGAAAGAAGAGGCAGGAGAAACATTCCTATATGGCGCTTCACCATTAAATGAACATTAACTACTTTTCAGAATTTAAGGAGAAAATGGATTATGTGGGCTGAACTGACTTTTCTAAAGCTCTGAACAAAAGCTGTCTTTTCCCTTTGCACCAAAACAAAGCAGAGCCACTTTATTTTGCATCCTTTGCGTTATATAGGTGATGGCCACTCAGAGAAGGATGTCAGAAGCTAGAGGAATGTGTTGATTTGGAAAAATTTTACAGGCAGAAATTCAATCACCCCAGTCTGTTCCTGTTCTATCACTTTTTATTTCCACATAAAGATATGTAGAATATGTTAAGGCTTTAGAGAAGCAGCAGGAGATGAGAGCTCAATATTGCTCTGCCCAATTTTCAAAGGGCGGTAGAGTTTTTGCGCCTGTTTTATCTATGTAGCAACTGGGGTCTGCTTGTATCTGCTGCTACACGTTTTGTACAAAGATTTGCTAAGTAGCAGTTGTCAAGTTCCAGAACCTTTTTGTGAAATTCAGCTAGCATCTTATGGAATCACACTGCCAAAGCAATGCTAGTTAAAAGGCTTATTTGTATAATGGTGTTACTAAAGTCATGTATAAAAGTTAAATCACTTGTAAAGGTGTTACTCTGGTCTCAGCTAGTAAGGGTCTTCCTCGTCATATTAGTTTTATTTCATATCTGAGAAGTATATATATTTTGTGGTAAAAAGATTATATATCAAAAAGTATGCCTTTTTGTTTTCAAAAGTATATATTCTCTCCATATATGTATATCTATATCTCTAAACTGGTGTCACTTGATTAAAATCTGAATGTTATATTTACATTAAAATAAAATAATTTTATTGTAATGTGGTTAATCTTCATTATTTAAAATAGATGTTGATTTTTTTGCCCCAGTTTCCCTCCAGTTAAACAGCCAGGAGCCTGGGTGGCTCTAGGGACCCTCCCAGCCCAAGGACCACTGTCAGGGGCGCTCTTGAAATGACAACTTCTCTTTCCTGTCCCACTCCTTGCTTTCCCCTGGGTGCCAGACACCATGGTTGGGTGGGTCGAGAGGGGCTGACGGGTTTCTTTAGTTTTTGTTGTTAATTTTTACAAACAGACATTTCCCCTTCACGCGTGTCTCCATTCCCCCAGTAATCTCTAATATGCCTTCCACCTCTGCAAAGTTGCTATTTCTAGTCATCTCTTATAAGTGCTATTGTACAATTTTTGTCTGTATGTGCCTTGCTTATTTCATCAAGCATAATGTTTTCAAGATCC
>JAQZBX010014412.1:0-38697 GCA_029593785.1 Cabassous unicinctus
TTAGAGATTATTATGTCCAATAGTTAAAAGTGTAATATAAAAATTAGAACTATGTTATAATTAATTTCTATTGTATTATAATTATTATTTACATTTATAAATGTTTGTTGCTATACTGTTTTTTATAATTTATTATATTAAATCAAACCTGGCCATACAGTCTCTTTTAAAATTTGTAATTTCTCTCAATCTATTTTTCTATTTATATTGCACTTTTAAGATAAAGGTCTTTTTAACAGGAAAAAAAAAGCCATTGATCATACATTTTGGAAAGATCATGTAGGATATGAATATATCTCAATAAAATTGCTTAATAAACAAAAAAATAAAAGTGCAGAAATAGCCACAAATAGCAGCTATATACAGCAGGGGAAACAGAGAGATTGAGGAGAGAGGAATTTCCTTGCTTGTTTATTATTATTATTGAAATATGCTTTAATCATGATTGAACACACAACTATGTGATTAAACCAAATACCATTGACTGTATGCTTTGGATAAATTATATGCTTAATTAATATGTATCAATAAAATTAATTTGTTATAAAAAATACAGTGGGTTAGGGGGAAAATACACCAAATGCAACATATGGACTATAATTAGTTGTAATATTTTGAGGATACTCTTACATAGTTTGTAACCAGTGTATCACAACAATGGAAGGTGTTGGTGGAGGGGTGTTGTATGTGACCCCTGTATGATGTCACACATATTTATTTTGTAAGTTCACAACTTTTACTATACAATTATTGTTTATGTATATTCATGTGTGAACAATATTCTTCAATTAAAAAAAAATAAAAAAAGAAGCAAATACAGGAAAAAAAAATCCATCAGAAAAATAAAATTTAATAGTAAATAATATATTAACTAAAAAGAAGCCCAGAGAGAATTATCATAAATTTTAATATTATAATGTAGTACTAGAAAAACCCAGTATAGCTTAAATATTATGGAATTGTACTATGCCTTATAAAGTTAAAGAAATTCAACATAAATATTGTTCACATGTCAGGAGGGAGGGAGAGTTAGAGATTTAACATTAAACAGACTTAGCACAATCAAAAATGTTTAAATATGCACTTCCTTGCTCTTGTCTTTACTCACATCAGTCTTTTTTTGTTTTGTTTTGTTTTGGTGTGTTTTGTTTTGTTTTGTTTTGTTTTGCTTGTTTTTTATTTTGAAAGGTGCTTAGATTACATAAAAGTCAAACAAAAATTACAGGGATTCCCATGTTCCTCACCTCCCACACGTCCCGTAACATCCCACATATACATCTTTCATTAGTGTGGCACATCACCTGCAATGGCTACACACATCCTGGGGCTATGCCACAAAGCATAGACCATAATTCACATTGTAGACCACAACTCTTTCCCCACAGTTCTGCATGTTATATGTTGACATAAAATGGCCTATATCTGTCATTGTAATGTTACTCAGAATAATTCCTAAGTCCTGAAAAAGCACTTGTATTACAACTGCTTTTCTGTTCCTTGCCCCAAAAGTGTCCAGTGGCCACTGGCTCCACCTCACTGTTATAGTTTCTTCCATTGCTTGAATCACAATATGTCTACAACAGAATATCATTAAGTCCACTCTAGTCCATAGCTCTTCCCCCAATCCTGAGGAGTTTAGTATGGTGATGTCCACTCCACCTCCAAATGAGAGGGGGCTTATATCCCATGAATATGGTGGATGGGATTAACCTGCCTGCAGCTGCAGTCTCTCTCCATTCCCTGGGATGGCCGTTGTCCATCATCATCTCCTCACCAGGTGACTTGGGTGAGTCCACTGAGTTGTAGAGTAGGAGTTGCAGCTCCACCGAGATTCCAGGCACAGCTGGCACATGGGCATGCCAGAGGCTCCAGTCTCAGGAAGTACACCTACAAACTCCAGCATCACATATAAGTTTGAATAGAAGGGACTGATGTAAGGCATAGTAAATATTACTATTATAAAGAAAGACACAACTATATGATGTTTATAAAAAATAGGCAAATAGTAAAAGGAGGTAAAAATGTATTCCTGCCAATATGAGCATATAAATACAAATGTGCAAAGTAATACTATTAGAAAATTAGAACTTTGTATTCTAGAAATGTGGGTGACAGTATAAAATAACAATACAGCCAAAATTCCTTAACAGATCTTCAGTTACATTAAAAATTAAGAGAATTAAAAGCCCAAATAGAATTTTTATAAAATAATGACACTGAATAATTGGGATAAAGTTTTGTTGAAATTTTGATCAAATAAGTCATATCACCTGTTTGTTTCTTACTCCTGATCTTCTGCCAACATAATCTTACTATTAGAGATCATATATTGAAAACCCACCAATAGAGATTCAGCCAAAAAGATTAGTCAAAAATAGTTTTGCAAATTATTCACTTTTTGACAATAATATTATTTGAAAGTACACTTAATGACTATGAGAAAAATGATTTCAATACAGGAAGAAACACTCCATCTGTGATTTTCAAGGAGTGAGCAAACCTTATTGAGGTGGTATTGACATAGAACATCCTAAAACCCAAAGTCACCTATTGAGAAATATATTGTTACTGGCTTTTTAATCTGAAATAAGCATTTCTGATTATCATTGGATTTTTGTTGAGTGGAATAATTGTACATTCAAAAATTCATCATATGTGTAATATATTATTTTGAAATTTCTTTCATCATACTATCATCTTGTCTCCTGAAATTCTATCATGTAAACAGGTTCCTTGTACCAATTGCTTCTTATTCTATATGCAAATTGATTTCATTATCATTAATTAATGAAGTGTTTATGCAACTTAAAATTAAAATAATGGTTTATGTGCTATTTTCATTTTATTTCATATTGAAGAGAGGCACGGGTGGTACACAACTGGGTTCATTTGCTGATCATGACAGAATTGACAGATGCTGATCTAGGCTAGTAAGGAAAAATGGCTTTATTTGCTGATGGGACACTGAAGATATACAGTTTCAAATCAGTATCCCCATCAAGGGGTTTCCTCACAGCTTGTATACTGGTTGAAACAAAGAAAGTTAAATATCATGATAACATTTCTAAGAAGGGTCTGGAAAATTAGCTTTTTGCTTCATCAGTTAATCTTAAAATATGCATGGTCCTTAGGTAGGGCAATCTTGGGGTGGGTGATATGGATGGGAGGCTGGTGTGGATGTCAAGGCTCAGATAAGGACAGATGTGAAGATACAGATAAAGACTGATGTGATATTCAAAAAAGGGGAAAAAAACAAAATTTTTTTTGTTTTTTACCATTTTTTGAATACCCCAATCCTTTAATTTAATTTTATTTCTAGTGTTTTTTAAGTTTAAATGTATTTTATCTCTTATATTTAAACTTATCTTTATTATTTCATTTTCCTATTAATCATATTTGGCTATCATATGGGCTTCATCTTCAAGGGAATTTTGGATCACAGAAGGATTACAAAGGGGGCAGGAGAGGATAATTGGTGGCGGGTGTCTGCGATGGGGGTTTCATGGGAGAAAGTTAACCTGAATATACATGAAAGATATATAAAATTGTTCAAATGTTCAAGGGGTGGGGCATGGTTACAGTGGGTAGACAATCACTCAATAAATGAGGGAATACTGAATTCCCAGCCTGGAGAGCTCTGTCACATTTTCCAACAGAGCAACAACAGACCCCGAGTGCAGGGGCAGTGTCTTGGCAAAGAAGGATGATTCATTGATGGGTTCTTTTTATTGATGACTAGCCTTATGAGTCTTTGCTCTTGTATTGAAACTTAGCCTACTGTTATGGGGTGCCTAAGGGTTGCAACCTGAGAGCCTCCTTTTTGCTCAAATGTGGCCTCTCTCTAAGCCAAACTCAGCATATGAATGCATTACCTTCCCTCCAGCATGGGACATGACTCCCGGGGATGAGGCTCCCTGGCAATGAGAAACTAATACTAAGTGCCAACTGGCAATATGACTGGAAAAAGACCTTGAGTAAAGGGGAAAAGGTAAAGACAAATAAGTTCATGTGGCTAAGAGACTTCAAAGAGATTCGGGAGGTCATCCCAGAGGTAATGCTTATGTACACCTTAGTAGGATCTCATAGAACACCAAAGTGGATATCACCCCACACAGAGGGGCTCCTGAGGGCTATGGAGACACCCAGGTCCTACATAAGGGGGGATATCTCCAGAGATTGATGCCTTATCAGTGGGCTCTGCTTTGGAATCTATGCTCCTTAGAGTGGCAGAGTTGGACCCAAAGAAGTCCTCCCTGCACATGGTCCATCCACAATCCTCAATATAAGAGGTGCCTTGACATTATCAGGATGAAAAAGAAGGGATACTCTGCTCTGCTCATGTTCACAGTAGCTCCCTAGTATACATGTGAGACATAATTTCCTCAAGAACTTTCTGTTTGATCAGAATCTGAACAAAAATTTTCTTTGATTTATTTGACCTCAAAAAAAAAAAAAAAGCACACACACACACAAAACAATTCATGCACTAAAAGTTAAACATAAGTTAGCTCAAAGGAAACAATTAGTATATATTAGAAAAATCTGGCTTCATAAATGGTTTACATATTTTTGTTGTGATAAAAAATATAGGTTGACAATTTTTTTTCAACAACTTTGTCTCATGGTAAGTATTAATATCAAAGTTACAGCATTCAAGTTTATCTAAAAGAGATGGTGATATTATTAAAAAAGTAGGCATATATGTATATATAACATGTCGACCTTACCTAAGTAATGCTATGAGTTATAGAAACTGAAATATAGAACTGATATAATCAGAGTCATCAAGTAATGTACATATTTTCAAAATATCATTTTTGGAAGAAAATTGATTAAATAATCTGTTAAAAATATATCAGAAAATGCATAGTAATGTGTGCTCTTTAATATTGAGACAAATAATGTTTTAATATCTGATCTGTCAGTTTTCCAAATGACAGATCATATTGGATAGAAATGAACAGTAAAAGATACATTAAAACTCTCTATCATTGTTTATTAGATGCTTAGCATTGTTTGTTTGTTTTTGATTTGCTGAAATTAAATATAAGTTATGAGCTTGATAGCTGGACACATCAATCTTCGTAGAAACACTGAGCCAACCATACTTAATGGTTGTACTCAAGGTAAGTAACTTTTGGTGCCATTTTTCTCAACTAAAACAGTGTACAAGAATAATACCTATGGTATAATGTTTTCATCTAGATAGATATGGTAATCAGATGAAATACTTATGACAGTGTAATGTTCATTCTAATTATGCCATATATATGTGCATATAGATATAAAACTTCTGTATTATATGATTTCCAAATATTTGCTTTAATTTATAATTGGCAGAAAAAGTAAAATTTTTTCAGACATATTTTGCATTAAAATGCATAATATTTTTTATTATGAATCCCTAAAATAAATTGAATAAATTTATTTATTAAATAAAATAAATAAATAAAAACAAATTTATTTTAGGAATAAGAATTCCTAAAATAAAATAAAATATATTCCTAAAATAAAGTTGATTTCTAAAAAATGCCAGATCATTCCTATAAAGAAAAACTGTTTTGAAGTCATGTATACCAAGTATCACCTTTGATTTCTCAACAGTTTTCAACACTTGATTGCTATTATGGAAAGTAGGAATAACACAACTTTGCCTGAATTCATCCTTACTGGCTTTCAGACTCTGAAGTGATCAAGATTTTCATTTTTATGTTATTTCTCCTGATATATCTTCTTACTCTGCTGGGAAATGCAGGAATTATACTGATAATTTGCCTGAATCTCCAGTTTCACACACCCATGTAATTTTTTCTCAGTCACCTGTCACTCCTGGACCTCAGTTACAAAACAGTCATCACACCTAAAACATTAGAGAACTTACTGATTTCCAAGAAGAATATTTCATTCAAGGGCTCTTTCCCACATTTTTTTTTTTATCCTCTTGTCTGTTACTGAATTGGTTCTTCTCTTGTATATGGCCTATGACCTCTATGTAGCTATCTGCAACCCTCTACACTACCCAGTTATGTCCAGGAGACTCTGCTCTCATCACTGGGTCCTATGTGAATAGTTTTACTGAATCATTAGTCAACCTTCTTTTCATGAGCACTTTACATTTCTGTGACTCCAATGTAATCTATCATTTTACTGTGACTTTACTCCGATTTTAACCCTGTCCTGCACTGACACTCGTGACACTGAAATCATGATAATGATTTGTGCTAGTTAAAATGTAATGGTGACTCTTAGCACAATCTTTGTTTCTTACATATATATTTTGTCTACTATCCTGAAAATTCATTCCTCTTCAGGAAAGCCCAAAGCATTCTCTAATTTTGTGTCCCAATTCCTGGGATTCTGAATCTATTATGGTGCTACAAGTTTTAGTTATTTAAAACCAAAGAAGTTCTACTCCTTGGAAAAGGATCAAGTGGCCACTGTGGTTTATACTATGGTGATCCCCATGCTGAATCCACTCTTTTATAGTCTTAGGAACAAAGAGGTAAAAAAACGCTCTCATTAGAGTCATGCAGAAGAGAGAGGTTTCCAAGAAACAAAAAATGTCCATAATGCTGAATATTTAAGCCCATCTTTTCTTTCTTTACTATTGGGGTATTTACTTGATTTATTTCTAAATACAATAGCATCCTTTAATTAGTTTGCATTTACTTTGTGCTTTCCTCTATTAGACCATGCATTCTCTGGAATCTATCCAAAAATATGTTTTCAGAAATCTAGATAGTAATTGGAAGCCATGAAATATGTGCTAATCTTGTTTAACTCTATGTGATTTTATAGTCTATTAATAAGAAATAGAAAAACCAGATTGTTAATCTTTAAATTATATTATAAAAATTTCATTGCGTATTCCAATTTCAGTAAATTTTATTATGAAGAGCTGTTTCAGATTTTTTTTCATTTTATTCTGTAAATAGGAAATTTAACATAGTCTTAAGGAGTAATTTTTTTGGAGTAGAAAATCCAGGATTTATATTCCAGATCTGTCAGCTGTTTGGCTGTGTATTAGTAAATCACTGAATGTTGAAATCTAGTTTCCTAAACTAAAGCAGACAATTAATTCTACAACCATAAAGTTATTTTATAGATTAACTCATTTGAATTTGGAAAGATTATGTAATACCAAAAAGTGTTGACCATGATTATCAGAATGCTTACAATCCTACAAATTTTGGAATACTTGATAGTTTTTGTCATGAGAATTTTTGCTAGTGTTTTATAAATATTTTGGCTAATCTTATTCGTAAAGAAAAAACAGGCTCAAAGAAGTAAAAGAGCACTTCCATATGTGATTATAGAACAAAGTAAAATATATTGATAGAATTACTTTATAGAAAAGTTTATGAAAACATTATAGAAAACCTGGAAAATATTTTGAATTATTTTTAAAAACAGACATATCCCATCAGTATTGAGAACTTTGTTCATGGTGTTGTAGACTAATCTTATATATGAAATATACCAAAACTTTTCTGTTATTCAAATTAAGTACCCTGTACATTTTAAGCATTAACTAAGATTTCCTTTTAAAACTGCCTCTACATAATCTAGGATTGCAGTTTTAATTACAGTACTATTCAATATATATTTCAGAAAATGTGTTTTCTTCATGTTCATATATTTACTATTTTTATTAAAACCCAAGCATTTTTTTGTTAGATATATTTTTTTGTCTTCAAGTGATTTGTATTATTTTCATTTATATTTATGTTTTAATTGTAGAAATATACTGTTACATTTTCTTAAATGATTTTTGAAATATTAAAGTTCAAAATCTTTTATACAATTAAATTTATAAGGAGTACTCACAAATTCATCAATGTTTATTAATTTATTGAATAATTAAAATGTTTTATTATCCTCTACATACTGAATTGCTATAAAATGTTTATCATGTGTAATATCAATGTAAATTAGTGTATTAAGATATATTTTTGCTCTGTATTCTAGGTTGTCTAGAATCTATATTTATTACAATTTCTCTTTGTTTGTTTACAATTATCTGTCTCTGATAAACATTTATTTGTTAATATTTTATTTTTTAAATCATTCTCTCTTCTTGTATATACCTTGTGTATTTTCTTACACTTATAAGCCCTTGACATTTTTGGGTCTTTTTCATGAACTGTGCTGGCCCTTCTTTGATTTTTACACATTTCTATAATTTAGAAAATGTATCTTTTTGGTTTTTGTTGGCAATGATGGTCAACAGTTTCTCTAACATTACAGACAGTAATAATTTCAGGAATTGCTTATGCCTTAATTAAATTCAGACTACTCTGCTCTCTTACAATATATTCTAAGTCATTTATGATGTTATTAAATAAATGTAATGTAAACATTGGGCAGTGTGAAAACGCTATTTTCCTGGTCCCTCTACTTTCCCTATTAATGTCAGCACTTATCATAAATTATGTAAGACGTGGTCTGAAATATTTTTAAGACAAAATCCTTTTGTTCATATTGATAGGTCAAAATTCAATGCATTGTAAATCTTGAGCTATTTAAAAAATAAAGAAAGTAAGACTGAAATAAGCATTACAAAATATGAACAATATATTTGTAGGTATATGATTGATACTATTCAGTAATTGTGAAAAATAGATTTTATTTCTTAAGCACCTACTTAGTTCTAGACAATATTCAATGGGCTTTAGGCAAATAATTAGCATAGATTATCTTCACAAGATAACTCCCAGCTAGATACTTGCAATATTTAAAATTTGATCTCAGGTAATGAGAAACCATCTCCTACTTGTTCAGGCAAAGACTTAAGTGAAATCCTGGAATTTTCTCTATATTGCAGACCTGAAATCTACTCTACCAGCATATTATATTGATTCTCTGTGGAGAATATATTTGTAATGTGACTAATACTCCACCCCTCCATTGCTTCCATCCTAGCCAAAAGAAATATCTTCTCAGTCCTCATAGTATTGCCACAGCTTTCTAGGTTGTCTTTCTTTTCTGCCTTATCCCCTTTGAGCCTCATATCAATGTAGGGGGCAGTGACACTGCAAAAATGTTGATTCTATCATGTCACTTCTCTTCAAAAAAACCTAAAAGACTTGTCATAAAATTAAGAATAAGTAACAAAATTTTTCCAAGAGGCTACATTTCCTACCTGATCTTGCCCCTACTCCTTAATTCTATGAAATCATCACATTTATTATTGTGCCCATCACATTCATTTTGGAGCAGCCACACTGACTTACTCACCATATTTTATCATCTTCAGAATAGTTCTGATGCCAATAGTCACATTAGTTCTGATGCTGTCTGGAATATTTCCCATTTTTATTCTTCCTAAATGCCCTTTCCCAGTCAGATAACTGACTGGGTCTTTTCTCATTCTCTTATTCATAAGATCATCCCTTACCACCCTAATTAAAATCACATCTGCCCATCCCTCATCAATGCTGCATTTGTTTTCTATAGCAATTATTCCTATCAATTCATATATTATATATTTTCATTATGCCTTTTGTTTAATCTCTGTTTTCCCATCATTGAAGCCTCAATACATGTATTTTTTGTGTGAATACTTTATTTAACCTGAGCACCCTGAAAAGTGCCTCAATAAAATAATTTTGATTGCTGAATTTTACAGATGTTGAAACTGGGCTATAGAAAGGTTTTATTACGTGTATGATCAGACTTAAATTTGTATATAGTCTTATTGACTTTAGAGCTCACATTCTTAATCACTAACTTATATAGGACACCATCTCAGTCCTTATATTATTGCCACAGCCTTCTGGAATGTTTTCCTCTTCTGCCTTATCCCCTTTGTGTCTCATCTAATGTGTACAGAGCATGACATTTTTCCTGCAAAATTATAATACTGATCAGAATGGATAATATATGATATATAACTATTTTGTTTAAAAGTATTAATATATACAAGGATTTTTGAAAGGGGTATGTTGCTGGCAGCCTTCATGAGAGCTGCTAATATAAGACAGTGTAATTTTGGAGATAGCTGCTTAATGTTCTCAAATATACATATTAGATCTATTTTTGAATGAAAGAACTCTGTAAGGGAAAGAGATTTATCAGGTGATGTGATTGGACTGAGGAGAGAACCTGTATTAAGCAGGTATAGGCTGTTTGGTGTAAGAAAGTACTTGAGAAACAGAGTGGTCTAATAAAGGAAAAAGTATAGTTCATGTATTTGAACATGCAGACTTCAGCTACTTGTCTTGGTGGATGACTTTTTCCTTGAGGTAATCCTGGGACAAAGATGTCTCTTATGTGGTCGGTCTGCTATCTCCCAAGATGTTGTCCACTTCTGCAGGGTTGTAGAGGTTACACATAGCCCTCTATCCACATTCCAGTCTGAAGGAAAGTTGAGATTTTTACATTTTAAAAACAATTTCAATTTTTTTTATATATTTTGAAGGTTTTTAAGGAAAAAATTCAATTTCTTTAAAATGAATAGAACTAAAGAGATTATCCATATCTTCAGATATTGAACGCATATGGAATTGTACATTTCCTCTAAGTTATCAAATTTAACAAGCAAAAGTTTTTAAAATTTTGCTGTATTCTTAAAATATTTGTGGGTGACTGTGGTATTTCTTTGCCTTAATCCCTTATGTTTGTAATTTTTCTTTTCTCTTTTTACTGCTTGCCTTAAGGATTATTTTATGCTTATATAATTTATCACCCTCTACCTAAAATAATATACCACATAACTTATAACATTAGAACTGTAAAATAGTAGAGATTCTATTCATCTTTCCCATTTTTTTTTATTTTTGCCATAAATTGAACATTTTCATATGGTTTAAATCCAGCAATTAATCTATCCAGTTTTGTTTTAGGCAGATATTTTAAAAGCCATTAAAATTTTAAAAATCAAATATTTGATATGTTTACCTTCATTCTTTTCATTTTCAATATCAGTTATTTCTATGTTTAGTGTCCCTCTATTTTAATGATCTGGCCTGGATAATTTTTAAAATGCACATCTGCCAACAAAAAATTATTTCTGTGTGCATTAATATTCTGGAAAATTAATAATTTTCTTACAATTTTGGAAAGTTGTTTTCAGTGGGTTTTGAATGAGTTAAATTTCATTACTTTAAATATATCTTTACATCTTCTTCTGGCATAGAACATAACCTATGGCAAATCTTTTATAATAATTATGGTTTTTCTACTATATGTGATATGTACTTTCGTGTGACTGCCTTTCTAATTGTATAATTAGATCTTTTTTGTAACTCCAAAAAGTTTCACTCATTATGTTAATGTGCAATTTAATATATTTGTCAATGTTTTAATAGAGTGGGCCTTCAAATATTTTGTTGTTATGAGGAAGCATGAGTCCCACTTTTTCTGAGGTGCCACACCACTCTGAGTTCTTTCAAGTGAAACCTTAATTGTTCAGGCTGAACATAGTAACCTGGGAGGCAGACCCTGAATATATTGGGCTCTTATTTACCACCCAGGAATGAGAAGAAGGAGTTGCATTTCTCAGTTTGATGTGTATATGGAAAGAGGTAAGCAGATTTTCCAGTCTTGGAGCCACCAAATTGGTTTCCCTCTGTGTTGTATTTCTCTCATTACCAGGTTTTATAATGAGTCAGAACACTAAGGGAATGTGTAAGCCAGTAACTTGGTGTGGGAAGGGGTCTTCCCACACTATTGTTTTGCAGTCAGCATCCCACCCCCACCCCCAGACAACTGGCACATTGTTTGTAATTCTCTCCACCCCTTGCAAAGGATCATTAGATTTGGTAATGGATCAACTAGGCACTCTTTGCTGTTTAATGGACAAATATCACCTTCACTCATCTCACCCCTCCATCAGTGGTACATGTTTTTGAAGAGTTCAGACCTCCTTTGCACACAGGAGGAGGGCAAATGTATAAGGAATTTTGTGTGAGTCATTCTTCCTGTGTGCTCTCATCCCTAACTCCCTGTCTTTGGTCAGAAATTGATCCCACAAATGGGTGGCTATGTCCAATTGCAGAATGGAATATACTATAGATATGCCCATGCAGAGGGCTTCCTCCACCTATTGCTCCACCCCTCTGGGCTTCACCCTGCTGGAAAGATCTTGGGTAGGGCAGTGGGAATTCAGTATCTTAGGTCTCCTAACAAATTCCACAGCTCACCCACTTCTCCAAGGGGTGATGCAACTCTTCCTTTTTTTCTCTGCCACCAGTTTGAGTAATGGATCTCCACAAATGTTGCTGACATTGAAAAGAGGGATTTGGCAAAAGAAAGAAAGAGAGAAAGACAGAAATAAAGAATGAATGAACAAAAGAAAGAAAGAAAGAAAGAAAGAAGAAAAAGGAAGGGAGGGAGGAAGGGAAGGAGGGAGGGAGGGGGGAAGGAATGAAGGAAGGAAGGGAGGAGGGTAGGAAGTAAGGAAGGGAGGGAGGAAGGAGCCCTGGTATGATCATTTTAACAAGCCCAGCTTAAGCCCTCCTTTTATTTTAAAAAAGAATCATTTAAAAGCATTAATTAAAGTAATTTCTGTAAGAAAATTAATTCTTTTGCATTGGTATCTCCAGGAATTTAATTGAACCAACAAGACATTTGAATTCTTTAAAAACCAATTAATTAACATATATGAAACTAGAAAAAGGGACCAATTTAATTGAGGGATAAAGAAATTGTGTAAAATAACAAATCCTTTTACCTGAAAGTATGGCATTGAACTTTGTGAGCTTTGCGCATTTGTGCTCACACTCTGCAACCTATAAATAATAGTCCCTTCAGGCAAAAGAAACTTCTTGTTAGCATTGCAGCAATGCATTCATATTCATGTAGCAATCTCAGAAGTCCCCTTCATGACCTTCAGAAAAATACTTACATCCTTCATCAGCAAACAACTTTGTGTGAATATTTGTCATAGCCCAGCCATTAGGGAGAAGCCTCCATGTCCTTGTGACAAACCCAAGATGCAAAGATGTGATCAAAAACAATCATAAGAAGTTGGATTATCAGAGGAGTTCAACTTCCTTTCCTTGATAACTTATAATAGGAAAACTTTAAACCTATACCCATTCCAAAGAAATCTAGTAATGAAGATTTAAGTGAAATGGCTGCTCAAACTAGGGGCAATGTTTCAATACATGTTCATTAATTGTATCAAATGTACCACACTAATGAAGGATGATGGTAATGTGGGAAAGTGTGGGAGGGGAAGGGGTTGGGGCATCTGGAATCTCATAAAATTTTATTTAACAATTATGTAATCTAAAGTTTCTTTCAAAGAAATAAATTTAAATAAATTAATAAATTAAAGTCTGGAATACATTGGAAAAAATCAAACTTATGAAACCAAAATGAAGAGAAATATTAGGTGCATTTCCATTCATTCTGATGTTTTCCATTTTCTTTCCTCTCTGTCATATTTCATATAGATCATAATAAATGTGTCTTTTTGTTATTATTAGGCATAGACTCATGGAGATTAGTCATTATACCTTTTACCTAAACTTTTTCAAATTGTGTTTAAGGGCCACCACCAAACACTCAACAGGCTTCCTGAAAAAAATTGCTATTTTGTATGTTGGGATCAGTTACGTTACTGCACTGAAGTAAAGTGAAATCTTATTCTCTCTATGTTCCCTCTCTGTTGTTGGATTGATAAAGCCAATGACTCCCTTTCTTTTCTTTTTTTTCCCCAAGCATATGGAGGGAGAGAAGCCCTATATTTCTAGAAATGACTACCTCTGACATGGTGGAGGATTCGTCTGTTCTAAGGCCAGATCCGGCAGCCTGTCTTTAAGCTACATGACGACCAGCTACAGCAGCCAGCCCTCTTCTTCCTAATGGGTCTTTAGTCCCTTCTCCCAGGCTTTGAAGGGCTGAATGCTTACACTACCGTGTAAAGCAAAGTTCCTTGTGCATTTTTAAAGAAAATGAAGAGATCTGAGACGACTCCAGAATCATTTTACATGATGATTATGATCAAAAGGGAAACATTCTGCCCTCTAAACTATGAATATCTCTTGGCAATGTTAAACAAAGGGCCAGGCCTGGAGTTGGCTGTTGGATGGCCTCCATAGCACAGCCTAAACCATGAATGCTTTCTCTCCAGGTGAGATCCGTAAGACAATTTTTTGGTTTCAAGGTTGAGAGAGAAACAAACTGTGGCTTCAAGAAAGTTTTTTCCTAACTTTAAGTTACATGTTAAGTATGATACTAACTTCAAAATATGTGCATTCTCCTGGAGGAAGCTGTTTCTAAGGTCTGGTTTTAAAAGCAATGCAGTTGCCTCATGGGTATCTTCTTTTCATTCTGTACTAATGGAGACCTGGGTTGAACTCAGATTGCAAAATGAAAAAACAAAAAATCATATGGTGCATTTTAATTTCTAGTTCTCTTACATCTTTTTGTGAATATTAATCAACTGTAAACTGTACCAGTTTTAGTAAAATGCTAAAATTTACCAATAAAGGCCTTTTCTGCAGAATTTTTAAAGTTAAAGATGTTTTTAAGCATCTTCTGCTGTGATAAATGAAATGTCTTAAGTGTGGAATGATGAGCTAGTTATTGTTAGTGGTCATGGGGAGTGGGGAAAGGGTGGCCTTTTATTCAGAGTTTGTATGAGAACCACATTCTAATTCTCAATGTTTTCAATTAAACAAATGATCATATTCCATGGAATATAAGGTGAAGTGTTCAAATTTAAAAAATAGAGAGAGAGAGAGAGAGAGAAGTATATCTCAAATATTTACTGCTGAGTGGGAAAATAAAGAACCACACAATGACACAAATTTTATTAATTAAATAAAACAAATTATACAACTACAAAACTAAGAAGAATCTATCATTTATCTGTCTACCTATCTAATTTATGTATCCAATTACATAGTAGTAAATGCAGTAAAGAAAGTTTTGGGAAATACAAAACGTTCATGAAATTGATAATCTTTTCATATAGATGAAAAAGGAGAGGTTTAAGTAAAGAGAAACATAACTTATTTGTTATACTATATTTATTTTAATAAATCAAGTACATATGATAAAACTTGGTTAAAAGTGGGTGATAGAGATATGATGTTAATTTATTTAATATATCAAAGTGTGTGTTTTGAATAGGGTCTTTCAAATATTTTCACAAGTGAAATTTTGTGATTCAGAGATTACATTAGGTCCAATAATAAAGAGTATAAGTCAGAGTCTTGTCTGCTTTCCCAAGATAACTTTCTTAAATAGCATACTTATATCTTAGAAGTATGAAATATTTCCTGTAAAATTGATCATAAACTTCTAATGAGCGTTTGAGCTGTAATAGAAATCATTAAAATATTTAATGTAAAAACAGCAGTTTTAAAAACAAAGTCTTTACAATGTTTAAGGAATGTTAACCAGACAAAGAAATTATAAGAGCTGAGGAGGAAATGAATGTATTGTTTTGAGGTTGTAAAGTATGCAATACACACCATGTCTTTGGCCACATGAAAGATAAAATTTAAGTTAAATCACAGAAGAAACAAAACCTAATCTTCATGTGAATATTTGTACCACAAAAAAAATAAGAGCCTCCAAGATTTAAATTCATTGTGTTGAGTAGTTTAAAGTAGGTAACAGTCTTGATAATTTCTTGTTGGTTTTCTACAATTTGTCATTTATTTCATTATTTTACTTTATATTATTTAGGACCCTGAAATATCCCAAGCCCATAATAAGTATAAGAAATATCAAGATGAAGAAGTAAAAGCTGTGTTCTGCCTTAAAGGAGTGAATATTTTAGAAAATAATATGAATGCTGTCACCATTTCTTTAAGAATATTAGAACAATATTTTTTGCTGTTAAGTTTTTTTACTATATTCCTTGTTCTTTTTAAAGAATGTAATTAAACTTTACAAATGAAATTATGAAAACATGATTTGCTTAAGATTTGTTCAAATACTTAAAAATCCTTAGCCAATGATCTTTCAAACATCTTAGATGATGCACTTTAAAACACCTTAATGAATGCACTTGAAAACAATAATGTATAATTTTTTAACAAAGATTATTGGCACATATAGGTATTACCCCATTTTCATTTAAAAGAAAAAGAATGTACTGTGAGTTCCAGGAAGATGGCATTGGAGTAGGCAGGCAGGGCTCATCTCTCCCACAAAAACAATGGAAAAAGAGTTAAAAGCTGTATGTGGGGCCTGCTTTGGCTTGGAGGTCAACTGATAAGGACAGTGCTGTGCAATTCCCAGGAGGGTGAGAGACAGAGAGGTGAAGAACCTGAAATGACCACCATGAGTTACTACAATCTCTGCAGTGGCCAGGAAATGCAAACATCTCCCACTCTCAAGGCATGCAGCCTGGATATAATACCTGGCCTACTGCTTCCAAATAAGAGGAGAGTAGAAGTCTCACTCCCAGGAAAGAAGGAAAGAGTAGTGGAGGGCAGAGAGTGGTTTAATGCAGTGGATTTGACCAGAGAACCTGCTTTGTATCTCTGCTCTGGCCAGACCAGAATATGTTACACAGAAAAAAAAAACAAAGTTTTTTTTTTTTCTATTTCATGTATATAATTTTAAAAACTTTTAATTTTAATAACATATAAAACTTAATATTTCCTATTGTATCATCTTTCAGTGTACAATTCAGAGATATTAAATAATTCACAGAATTTTACCACAATTACCCACACCCATAACCCAAAATTTTTCATTACCTCTTACATGAATCATGCACCTAGTAACATATAACTCCTTATCCTACTCCTGAGTATTGTCCCTAGTAATCCATATTCAGCTCTATGTCCATGAATTTACCTATTTGAGGTATTTCATGCAAGTAAGATATCACGATTTTCATCTATTTGTGTCTGGCTTAATTTATTCAACATAATATCTCCAAGGTAATCCATGAAATGATATATATCAAAACTTCATTCTCTTTCATGGCTGAATAATATCCCGTGTATGTGTATGTAAATTCAAAATTTTGTTTGCCATTCATTACTTGATGGACACGAGTTGCTTCCACATTTTGGATATTGTGAATAGTGCTGCTATGATGATTGTGGTACATATATCTATTTGAATCCCAGTATTTTGGATAAGTACAAAGAAGTGAGATATCAAGTCAAGTAGAAAATCCGTGTTCAACTTTCTCAGGAATGGCTAAACTGCTTGCCACAGTGTCTGCACCATTGTACAGTCATCCACAGCTAATATTGTACTCAAAGGTGAAAGATTGAAAGATTGTCATTGAGATCAGGAACAAGACGAGGATGCCCACTGCCACCATTGTTGTTCAATATACTGCTAGACATTCTAGCTAGAGTAATCAGACAAGAAAAGAAAACTAAAATCATTCAAATTAGAAGAAAGAAGTAAAACATTCACTATTTGCAGATTATATTATCGTATACATAAAAAGTCCCAAAAAATCTACAACAAAGCTGCTGGAACTAACAAACGACTTCAGTAGAGTCACAGGATACAAGATCAACAAGCAAAAATCATTGGTGTTTCAGTAAACTAGACATGTGCAATCTGAGGAGGAAGTCAGGAAAAAAATTCCATTTACAATAGAGATTAAAAGAATTAAATATTTAGGAATAAACTAAACCAAGGATTTAAAGCACTTGCATTCAGAAGACTATAATGCATTGCGAAAAGAAATTTTAAAAAGTCCTTAATAATTGGAAGAACATTCCATGCTCATGGTTTGGATATCTTAATATCATTAAGACGTCAATTCTACCCAAATTAATATATAGATTCAATGCAATCCTGATAAAAATTCCATCTAATTTTTTAAAACAAATGGAAAACACAATTTTCAAATTTATTTGGAAGGGTAAGAAGTCCCCATGTAGCAAAAAAAATCCTAAAAAGGAAAAGCGAAGTTGGAGTACTCTCTCTTCCGGTCTTTATATCATATTACCTAGCTAAAGTGGTAAAAACAGCATGGTACTGGCATAAAGATGGACAAATAGACAAATTGAACCAAATTGATGGTTCAGAAACAGACTTTCACATCTATGGTCAAGTGATTTTTGACAAGGCTCTCAAACCCACCCAGATGGGGCAGAAAAGTGTCTTCAACAAATGGTGCTTGGAGAACTGGATATCCATAGCCAAAATAGAGTCCCACTATCTCATACCTTATAAAAAATTAACTCAAAATGAATCAAATACCTAAATGTAAAAGTTAGAACCATAAAACTCCTAGAAGAAAATGTAGGAAAACATCTTCAAGACCTGGTGCTAGGTGGTGGATTTGTTAACCTTACAATGAAAGCAAGAGCAAGGAAAGAAAACATGGATAAATGGGACCTCCTCAAACTTAAACACTTTTGTGATTCAAAGGACTTCATCAAGAAGGTGAAAAGTCAGCCCATGCAATAGGAGAAAATATTTGGAAACCACATATACAACAAGGGTTTGATTTCCACTTTACATAAAGAGATCAAGCACCTTAACAATAAAAGAGTAAACAATCAAATTAAAAATGGGCAAAAGACTTAAATAGGCATTTCTCTAAAGAAGAAATACAAGTAGCCAAAAAGTACATGAAAAATTTCAATACCACTAGGTATTCGGGAAACACAAATAAAAAAAAAAAAAAAGAAATATCATCTCACACCACATAGAAAGGCCATTATTAAAAAAAAAAGAAACAAAAAGCAATAAGTGCTGGAGAGGATGTGGAGAAATAGGAACACTCCTTCACTGTTGGTGGGATTGTAAAATAGTGCAGCCTGTGGAATACAGTTTATCAGTTCCTTAGGAAGCTCAATAGAGAGTTGCCATATGATCCAGCAATTCCTTTACTAGGAATATATCCGGAAAACTGAAAACTTAATGCAAAGAGACATTTGCACACTGAAGTCCGTAGCATCATTATTCACAATTGCCAGAAAATGGAAACAATGCAAGTGCCCATCAACCAATGAATGGATAAATAAAATGTGGTGTATAATTATGATGGATAATATGCTGCAGTAAGAAGAAATGAAATTGGAAGATATATAATAACATAGATGTATCTCAAAGAAATTATGTTAAGTGAAATAAGCCAGACACAAAAGAAAAATATTGCATGGTCTCACCAATATGAACTACATTCAATGAATAAATGCATGGAGTTAAAACCTAGATTAAAGGTTATTAGGAGATAAGAATAGGGCTGAGAAGGATTACTGATGCTTAGTATATGTAGAAGTTTTAACTAACTTGACTGTAAACATGTGGAAATGGATAGTGTTGATGGTAACACATTATAGTGAGCAGAAGTAATGCAGCTGGTTTATAAATGGGATTATGGCTGAAAAGTTTAGTTTAGGGATGTAAATGTCAACTGAAAGAAAGCAAGAGAATAAATTAGGGAATTAATATCACAGTGAACCCAAAAGTGGATGAGAATTGTGGTTAATAGTAAAAATGCAAGAATGTCCTTCTGTGAACTAGAACAGATGTATATAACTATAACAGGGTAGTGGGAATGTGGAGAAGCATGGAATGAATACAATTAGTGCAACCTATGGACTAGAATTTACTGCAATACTATAATATTCTTGCATCAATACCAAAGATGTACTGTGTTAATAATTGGGGGGTATGCAAAAATATGCCAAGTGCACTCTATGGGCCATAGTTAGTGGTAATAGTCTGATGATATTATCTCAGAATATGTAACAAATGTTCAACAGCAGTGTGATATGCTGTTAAAGGGGTGTTATATAGGAATTCCACACATACGCATGATTGTTTTATAAGTTCACATTTTCTGTAATAAAAATATGTTTTTTTAAAATAATGAAAAAAGGAGGAATAAAAAATCAGTAGGCTAAATAATGGGTTTATTCCTGAATGCATTATTTGATTCCATTGTTCTATGTTTACTTAACTGTTTTTGTTACTGTAGCTGTGTAGTGGCTCTTGAAATTAGAAGTATGGTAGGCTTACTTGTGTACCCCCATAACAGACATATTTTAAAATTTAATCTGCATTTCTATGGATATTAACTCATGGAAATGGGATTTTTATAAAATGTTATACTTAGTTCAAGTACATCCCTACTGAATCAGCATTGGTGTCAATACATAGTATAAGAAGTTATAGAAGAAATTTAGATGCAGTTGGAGAAATTAACAGGGAGAAGCCAATTAAGAGGCCAATGAAAACCAGAAAATCAGATGCAAGGAGAGAGAAATTACTA
Organism: Cabassous unicinctus; assembly: GCA_029593785.1. Classification (NCBI taxonomy): domain Eukaryota; kingdom Metazoa; phylum Chordata; class Mammalia; order Cingulata; family Chlamyphoridae; genus Cabassous; species Cabassous unicinctus. The sequence goes on from JAQZBX010014412.1 coordinate 20,165, forward strand.
TGTGACAGAAGGCAGAGATTTAAACCAAGGGGTCCCAACAATTGTAAATAAGCCACAATCAGATTGCTTTAGATTTTGGGGAGATGGCATTGCCTTTCCAATGCCTTGATTTGGGACTTACAGCCTCTGAAACTATGGGGCAACATATTTTTGTTGTTTTAGCCCACACATTGTGTGGAATTCATGATCCCTGCCTAACAGCACGTGTGAAATTTTGTTCTTTTTCAATAGGATTTTGTTAGTTAAGAACAATTGAAATTCCATATGTATTTAAGGAATGACTTTCCATTACTTTAAAATTTCAATTGGCCATAGACATTGTTTTAATTAGTGTCTGGGTCATGCACATGGCTACATGCTTTGGGTTGTGTTTCATTTAAGGAGGGGACACCCAGGACTTGGGTTCTCACAGTCCACTGCCATGGAGCAGCTGGCATTGGCCATAGGACACACAATGCATCCACATTCTGCAACAGCAGCATAACAGGCAACAGATTAACAAGAGTTCTCCAAGAAAAGCTAGTAGACCTATGAAGACATGTCACCGGGGCCAAGAAAGGGAATTAAATCAGTGAGATAGGGGTCTGATAGCTAACTTATCAATGTGCTGTATGTGCTCTTGCTTATGATTTAAATCTTGTGAAATTTTGTCAGATTGATCAGGAATTTTATACACAAGGTTCATAATAATGGTTGGGAGTGGTACGTAGCAAAGTATCTTTCATCCCTGTCATAAAATCTTAGGCATCAGGCCCCACAATTTGTCAGCATAAATAGCATGCTTCATGCCCAAGCTCCACAAAACACCCTGTAACTCTTCCATAGATTGCCAATGGGGAGTGGTGTGGGGTATATCAACTTTTGTTAGCCCAGGCAGCTTTGCATCCAGCAACTAATCAAACTAGTAGCAATGCAATTTTTGCCTCTTTTGAAGTGGCATATATACACTAGTGCAGAGAAGGAAGAGTGGTAATAGAGGTTAATTTGCTCATCTCCACCTTAGATAGTACAACTCCTTCTGCTCCAGTGTCTCATAACCTCAGAAGCCAGTTTAGCAGGGACTCTCTAAATTTTTGCCTGTACCTCTGCACTAAATCACCTAAATTGGCAGCAACATAGTCTCTCATAAACACATGCAATTTTTACTCTGAAGGTTGGAACTGCTGGGCCCCAAATGACTAGTTCTATAATGCCTGCTACTTCTGTTTTATTATGGCATGCACCCTTGGGGGATCCTCATTTTCTTCCACCTCCCACTCCTCCTTCTTTTTCTCATCTGAGGAGAAGTTCATAGGTCCCACACCTTCAGACCTGGACCGGAGGCAACCTGCGGCCTCTAGTATGTGCATATGTGAATACTAAGATTTCTAATTGATCATCAACTTGGCTCAGGCAATCATATAAAGAATATTTCAAACCCATTTGTGCTTGATGCAGATCTCTTTCTAGTTTTGATTCCTCCACTATGTGGAGAACAGAGGCTTTTTTTATTGTTTTGCCTCAGTAGCCATGCACAGAGTTCCTATCAAGGGCATGCTATGGCCGCCTCTATCTGGTGGTCTCCTCTTTTTTTATTTAAATGCAGCTGCTCTGCTACCTGCTATAGCATAGCCAATATACCTACCAACATCTTCAGGGGGTCCCCATATTCTCTTGGTGTCCCCATTCATCCAGGAGGACAGCCATTTGTATATATTGGAATAGATACATACTCTAGATATGGGTTTGCCTTCACTTTATGTAATGATTCTTCCAAAACTACGTCCCATGTACTTACCAAAACCTTATCCAATAGCATGGTATTCCACTCAGCATTACTTCTGATCAAGGAATCCATTTCACAGAAAATTATGTATGGGAATGGGCATATTTCATGGAATTCACAGGTCTTACTATGTTCCCCATCATCCTGAATGAGTTAGATTAATAGAAAAATGGAATTGCCTTTTGAAGACTCCATTAAGTCTCCAAAATAGGTAAAAAAAGAAAAAGCTTGCAGAGTTGGGGCAATGTTCTCCAGGAGGCCAAGTATGCACTAAATCAGCATATACTCTAAGGTGATGTTTCTCCCATAGCCAGATTTGTGGTTCAAGGAATCAAGGAGGGGAATGGGATTGGCACCACTCACTATTACCCCTAGTGATCCACTAGGAAAATTTTTGCTTTCTGTCCCTTTAACCTTAAGCTCTGTTGGTCTACATTTTTTAATTCCAAAAGGAGGAGTGCTTCCTCCAGGGAGCACAAGAACAATTACATTGAACTGGAAGTTAAGACTGCCACCTGGCCACTTTGGTCTCCTCATGCCTCTGAATCAACAGATGTGAGGGAATCACTGTACCAGTAGGGATGATTGAAACTATCAAGGGAAAACACAACTTTTCCACACAATGGAAGAAGAGTTTCCTGGAATACAGGAGAGCTCTTTTTTTAATTTTTATTTTATTGAAGTATATCAATCATGCATGAGCATACATAAACAATAAGTGTATAATGAAAGTTGTGAACTTACAAAACAAACATGCATAACATCATACAGGGATCCCATACATCACTCCACTATCAATAGCTTGCATTGTTGTGAAAGATTTGTTAGAAATTATGAAAGAATATCATCAAAATATTACAACAGTACTAACTATAGTCCATATCTTACATTTGCCCTATTTTCCCCAACTCACCATATTATTACTATTTTTTTCTTATTTACTTTTATCCATTTTTAAACCCTCCCCCCTGCCCATTTTTTGCTGTTTTTTTGTCCATTCACTGGTCAATTCTCTGTCTCTTTTCTGCCATCTCTTCTCATCCTTCTCCTCCTGTCTTCATCAGGATTAGATCCTTGGAAACTCCAATGTGGTGGCGAGGCATAATACCACCTGTGCCACCTTAGTTCCTGGTTTTTCAGTCTTATCATCTTGATTCTCTTTTGTGTCACTCTCCTGTTATGTCATCATCTTGCTGTGTGGCTCAGATGGCTGTGACGGCACACCTGTGCACAAGACTTGGCGGCCTACACACCTTCAATATTTTTCTTTACTTTATTTATTTTTACCAGGATGTCCAGTGGATCGAACCCAGGTCCCCCATATGGGAGATGGACTTCCAAACATTTGAGCCACATCTGCTCCCTTGCTATATCTCTTAAGGTTGACCAAAGATACCTAGAGTTACAGTCATTTCCCATACAAGATGGTCATATAATAAATCAGGCTGGGTTTATCACCAGCACTGTAAAAACCAGACCTAGGGAGAAAAACTAGGTCTGGGAACACACTCATGGTTTCTAATATAGTGAATGTTTAGCCTACCCTGATTATCACAAAATCAGAACAATGAGAATAATTGCATTACAGGAGATCTCTTAGTACTACTATGACCTGTGACTACAGTCAATGGAAAATTTCAACAACTAAATCCAGGGAAAACTAACAATGGCCCCAAATCTTCTGGGATGAAGGCTTGTGTTACCCTACAAGGCAAAGAACCAAGTGGTTGCTGAGAGTAAAGGGAACATGGAATGTGTACTGGAAGAAGGTAGAGATAAATATGAACTTTGACCATGTGACCAATTATAAAAACAAGGACAGTAATGATCATGAATTTTTTTCCTTTTTTCATTGTGACAATGTCAGTACATATATGTAAAATGAATATATTTTTTCTTCCCTATCCTTTCCTTTTATCATATGACATAAATTGTATTAATTTCATGTCTATTTAAGGATGCCAAGTTTGAGACTGAGTATTACCCAAGGGCCTGCACCTTATTTTGGAGGAATTTTATGCATTTCTGGTTATATACAGGGTATTTGGTTACTGTTAGGAGTGGGAGGAAAGTCTGTACTGTTTTTATTTAGAGATTACGGATGGATAAGGTGATGTGTATGGCTTCCAATTTGACAAGGTGTCAACTGTGACAGGCTGATGTGTCAACTCAGTCAGGTAATAGAGCATAGGTGTTTGTTCAAGGAAGCACTGGGCTAATTTTAATACAAGGGCATTTCATGGATCTTAATCATCAGTTTTATTACATATATGGCTGATTATATCTGCAATCAACTGATAAGTTTGACATCAACAATGACTGAGGTCTCATTCAATTAGTTGAAGCCTTAAAAGGAAAAGTCTTTTCAGCATTCAGAGTGATAGAATTCCCATCTCTACTACAGAATGCCAGCATCTACTGGGGAACTCATGAGGAAATTTCTGCAGAATTCCTGGATTGCACCTTGCCCTAGATATTGGACTTGTGCATCTGCATCATTATGTGAGGCAGTTTTATGAAATCTCATACTATTTACAGATACTTCCTGTCAGTTCTGTTTCTCTTGAAAACCCTGACTACTAATCTTAGAAACATCACTAATTTTGCACATTGTTATTTTAAACTCATTTGCTGAAATAGTTATTAGATCTTATTTGTTGTGGATTTTTCAGAAATTTCTATATATTATCATGTCACCTGCAATCAGGGAAAATTTTCTTCCTTTCCAATTTGGATGCTTTTATTTTATTTTTTTTCTTGCCCAATTAATCTGGCTAGAACACACATTTTAATGTTGAATAATACTTGTTAAATTGTTCATCCTTGTCTTGCCCTTGAATATGGTGTTGGCTGTGGCGTGTTCATATATGAACTTTATCATTTTGAGTTAACTTCCTAATATTCCTAGACTATTCAGTGTTTTTACAGAAAGAGTGCTGTATTTCTCCAAATATTTTTTTTCCTGAATCAATTTAGATGGTTGTTTTACTTTTTTATGATTTTTTACTTCATTTTACTAATTAGGTGAATTATATTAATTGATTTTCTTATATTGAACCACTATTGAATACTTGAAATAAATCTCACTTGATCATAATTTATAATTCTTTTAACAAGTTTTTGAATTTTGTTTGTTAGAGTTTTGAGAGTATTCATTTGTAAATATTCATATTATTGTGGGAGCTTTATTTTGCTTTTGTATTAGTGTGCTGCTACTCAGTAGAATAAGTTAGGACATTTTTTGGTATGCCAAAGAGCTGCCAATGCAAAGTACCTGAAATGGGTTGGCTTTTGTAAGGTGGAGTTATTTGGGGCAAAAGCTTACAGTTCCAAGGTTGTGAAAAGTCCAAACTGAAGCACCATCAGAGATGCTCTCTCACCAAAGTCAGGTGCCGCATTTTGAGGGAAGATGGCCACCAATCTCTGCCAAGATTTTAGCTCAGCTGGGGGCAACCAGGCATAGGGCTTGTTTCTTTCCAGGCATCATATACAGGTCTTGGCTGCTTCTCCCCCTTTCTGAATTCAGCTGTATGCTGTCAGGTATATTGTAGGCTTTATTTCCTCTGGAGCTACTCCATAGGCCCAGGTTCTTGGGGGCTTCATGCTTATGTGATCTACTAGTCTTCTTTCACATAGCAGATTTAAATATGGCAGCCTCATTCTCCTGTGTCTGTCTGAATCTCTCTGTATTTCTGTTTATATTAGACCTAGCAATGGGGAAGAGACTCAACCTGAGTAACAGCTCACTTACATAGTCCAATCAGTAGCCCTAAAGGGATCTTATCAAGCAATCAAATCAAAGGACCCTCAAACAAATTTAATGCAATCAAATGTTATCCCACCCACAGGAATAGATTAGTTTAAGAACCAATTCTTTCCTTTTTTGGGATTCATAAGCTACTATCAAACTGTCACAGAAGTGTTCCATCTCATTCAATTTAGTGGAGGATTTTTGTTTTTGGAATTTTGCTGCAATTCACTGGTGAGTCTGTCTGGGCTTGTGATTTTCTTTGTTAGGATATTCTGATTACTGTTTTGATCTCTATCCATAGAGATCTTCTATTTCTTCTTTAGTCAGTGTAGGTAGTAGTATTAGTCTGCTAAAAGGGTACCAATGCAAAGTACAAGTATATGTTGACTTTTATAAAAGGTATTTATTTGGTATAAAAGCTTACACTCACAAAGGTGTGGAAAGTCCAACTCAAGGTACCATAAGAGGTACTTTCTCATGAAAATCATCTGCAACAAGTTGAAGCAAGATGGCATGCAATCTCTCCCTGGTCTCACCTTCCTGGAATTCCTGTTCCTTTTAAGGCTCCATGGGGGTCAGTTTTAAGCTATCAGGGGAAGGATGATCTCTCACCAGTGCCCCAGGATCAAAAATGACAGAGCTCTCTCTCTTCCTGGGTGTTTTCTTGAGTAAGCATCTGTTTATATCAGTCCACTCTAGGGGCAGGGGCTCCACCTGAGTTAAGACTTACTGATGTAGCCCAACCTGAAGCTCTAAATTGATTTTATCAAGTAAACTTAATCAGGGGCCCCTCAACTGAATCCAATATAATCAAAAGGGTGTCATATTCAGAAGATTAGATTAGTTTACAAACATATGCTTTGTCTTTTTGGGATTCATAAAATAATGTTGATATTATTTATCTTTACAAAGTAACATCTTTTGACTTCATTGATGTTCTCGATTGTGTTTTATTCTCTATTTCATTCATCTCCACTATAATCTTTTTTAGGTGCTTTAAGTGCCTTCTTTAGGTTTATTATGCTGTTCTGTTTCTTGTACCTCAAGTTGTGAGGTTGGATATCCTCTTTTAAATATTTCCCCTTTTTTGTTGTAAGAATTCAGTGCTACAAATTTGTCTCTTACCACTTTTTTTTGCTGCATCTCTAAGATTTGTTATTTTTTGTTTTTGTTCGTTCACATCAAGAAATTTCCTAATTGCCTTTGGTATTTCTTCTTTGACCCATTGATTTTTTACGAGTGTACCTTTTAATTTGCATGTATCAGTAAATTTTCCAGTTATATCTCTGGTATTGAGATCTTGCAACATTTCAATGTTGTCAGAGAAGATTTCTTCTATGATTTCAAATTTGTTAAGTTTATTAAGTCTTCTTTTGTGACCTAGCTTGTGGTCTATTTTGTAGACTGACCCATGTCACTAGAGACAATGTGTATTCTGATCTTGCTGGTTGAAATATTCTTCATATATCTCTTAGCTCTAGATTGCTTATAGTATTACTGCGGCCTTCCTATTTCTTATCTATCTTCTATCTAAATGTTCTTACCGTTATTAAATGTTGGTATTTTTGTCTGTTACTAAATCATTGAACTATCTATTTCTGCTTTCAAAAGTGTCAATATATGTTTCATTGTTGTGTATTTCTGCTGTTTCAATGCATATATAATTACAATTCTTGTGTCTTCTTGTTGATGACACTTGATACATATATAATTGTTTTCATTTTTCCCTTTTAACAGTTTTGGACTTCAAAACTATTTGACCTATTTAAACTGTAGCTACTCTGGTTTCATTTTGGTTACTATTTTTGTGGAATATTTTAATATTTCATATTTTAACTATATTGTTTAGACCCTGAGTTTTCTCTTTCTTAAGATAATACTCAGCTGTTTATATACCAAATACATCACTGAGTTTCAGGAACTAACAAGAACAACAATAAATCAATGCAAAAACACCTTTTACTGTGTTTTAAAATTTGTTCCCTGTTGGCTGATGTTCTCCTTGAGAGTTTAGCTCTCCCATAAAGAAGCTCAACCTGAGCCAAAGATTTGATGTCTAACAGTTTTAGGTTACATCTCTTTACTAGGACTCAACAAGTTACTGCAGTCAACCAATTTTGTTCTGGAGTTTTGAGGAAGTTGGTCTGGCCATTGATTAGAGTGTTTCAAAGATTCTGTGGGTGAAGAGATCTTCAAGTTCCCTATCATGCCATCTTCATTGCCTGGAAACAATCATAATAATATAAAGAGCAATAAAATAATTTATTGATGTAAATTGTATCCTAAGAGCAAACATTAACAATATACTGCAATGAGGTATGTTTAAAAAAATCCATCAGATAAATAACATTTAAAAGTAAATAATATATTAAGTAAAAAGAAGCCCAAGGTGAATTATCAGAATTTTTACATTATATTGTCGTATAAGAAAAACACAGTATAGCTTAAATATTGCGGTGTTGTACTACACCTTATAATATGGAAGAAATTCTTGCCCACATGTCAAGAGGCAGGCAGACCTAGAGTTTTAACATTAAACAGATTTAGCTCCACCAAAAATGTATAACTATGAATTTCCTTAATCTTATCTTTACTCACTATTTCCTTATCGATATAAATAGAACTAAAAATAATAATAATGACACAGAGTAATTGTCTGGGATGAAGTTTTAATTTTGTTGAAATTAATGTCAAATAAGGCATGTCTCCTTTTTGATTCTTACTCCTGATCTTCTGCTAACATAATCTTACTTTTAGATATCATATATTGGGAACCTACCAATAAAGTTTCAGCAAATTTATTAATCAGAAAAGTTTTGTAAATTATTCTTTCTTTGACTATTATATTATTTGAAAATACACTAAATGACTATAAATAATTGATTTCAATACTGGAAGAAAAACTCCATGATTTTCAAAGAGTGAGAAGACCACATTGAGGTGGTATTGACATAGAACATCTTAAAAGCCAAAGTCAGGTATTGTGAAATAAATTGATGCTGGCTTTTTAATCTGCAATTAATCATTTATCACTATCATTGGATTTTTGTCAAATTGAAATATTATACATTCAAAAATTCATCAAAAGCATAATATATTGTTTTCAAATTACTTTGATCTATACTACCATCTTGTCTCCTAATATTCTGCCATGTAAACAGATTCCTGGTATGAATTGTTTCTTATTCTACAAGCAAATTCATTTCATTACATTAATTAATGAAATATTTACAAGAATGTATTTCATTTAGTTGTATATAGAGGAAGGAAGCTTTGGGCCATTAATAAAATTATAGAAATTTTACTCATCTCAGCAATGACTTTTACTTTATTCTCTACTATTTATTTTAATATAATAAAAGCCAGTACATTTAAATAATAATATAACTTGCAAGAACAATTTGTGGCTGAATAAAACAATACATCTGCTGTGTTTACTAATTAGTTGATACTCCCTACCTGACTGGAGAAACAGGTTTTCTTTGTGATGCCTCAAAAATGCCCATTCATTAACTGGTGCACAATCCTATAAAGAAGTTAGTTATCTTGCAACAGTCAATGCATAATTCTAGAAATTGTGTATTTTCAAGTGTGCTTTATAATATTGGTCAAGGTGCATAATAGTTAATTAATAATATTAAATAAAAATGACTGAAATTAAGGTGTGGTAAAATTATATTACTATATAAGCATAAATATAAAGAAGCTTTATATGCACAAAGGAAAATACTTGTAAGATAATACATCTAAAAAATAACATTTATGAATGATTTCCATTTATATATTTGAATTTTGTTGCTTAATAATTTTTGTATAATGAGCAGTGTTCAATCCTTTGATGGTGTCACACTTTTAAATGTTAAATTATTTCACTGGGAAAAATATGTTAATACATTCTTGGTCGTTAATGATCTGGTCTTTCAGCCACAGGTTAATTAAGCATTTCTCCAGAAATACCTAATCTTTTACCCAGTCATAAATTAGAACATCACAAAGAGTACCAAATATGCTGCTCAACATTATGTGGCTTCTAAGGGGAAGGCAAATTTCTGTTACAAACCTGACACTAGTCCTTGAACTTTCATCCTTGGCATCTTGTCAAGCAATCTTCCTTGCAAATTAGTCCCTGAGAGGACCAAATATTGCATTATCCACAATCCTCAATATAAAAGATGTCTTGACATTTTGAGGGTGAACAAGGGCTACTCTGTTCTGCTCATGTTCAGAGCAGCTCCCTAGCATACATATGAGAAATAATTTGCTCTTGAAATTTCTATTTGAAAATAACTAGAACAAAAACTTTTTCTTTGATTTATTTGACCTCAAAAAATTTACAGATTAAAAACTAATCTAAGTTAACTCAGAGGAAGCAAATGTTGTATCACAGAAATATCAGGCTTCATAAATGGTTTATATATTTTCATTGTGATAAAAACTAGATCTTGAGATATTCCTAAACAGATAATACTGGAAGATATTTTTCAACAACTTTGACTCATGGTAAGTATTAATCTCAAATTTAGAACATTTTAGTTTATCTAAAAAAGATGGTGATATTATTAGAAGGATGTGCATATAAATATGTAGAACATGTAGACCTTGACTAAATAATGCTAGAAGGTATAGAAACACAAATATAGAACTGATATAAACAGAGTCATCAAGTAATGTACATATTTTGAATATCATTTTTGTAAGAAATTTGTTTATATAATTTGTTAAAAATATATCTGAAAATTCATAGTAAGGTGTGCTCTCTAATAGTAATACATATGAGGTGTTTTATTTTTTAAAGCAGTTTATTTTTTCTGTCAGTATAACATTTTTGAAATATTATTATTTTTACATTAGAAACATTACAAGATTACAGATAATTCATGGAAAAGTACAATGTTCACATACACTCTGCTATTGTCGATACTTTGTATTTGTGTGGTACTTTTTTTATATATATATTTTAAAAGATGCTTAGATTTCATAAATGTTATATAAAAATTACAGGGATTCCCAAGTTCCCCACCTCCCACACCTCCCATACAATCCCACATAAACATCTTTCATTAATGTGGCACATCACCTGCAATGGATATACACATCCTTGGGCTTTGCCACTAAGCATGGGTCATAGTTTACATTGTAGACCACACTCCCTCCCACCCAGTTCTGCATGGTATATGCTGATGTAAAATGGCCTATATCTGTCATTGTAATGTCACTCAGGATAATTCCCAAGTCCTGAAAAAGCCCCTGTATTACAACTGCTTTTCCCTTCCCTGCCCCAAAAGCATCCAGTGGCTACTGACTCCAACTCACTCTTGTAATTTCTACGATTCTTTAATGACAAGAGGTCTACAACAGAATACAATTAAGTCCACTCTAGTCCATAGCTCTTCCCCCAAACCTGAGGAGTTTGGGATGGTGATGTCCACTCCGCCTCCAAATGAGAAGGGGCCCATATCATATGGATATGATGGATGGGATTATCATGCCAGCAGCTGCAGTCTCTCTCCGTTCCTGGGATGGTCATTGTCCATCATCGGCTCCTCACCAGGTGACTTGGGTGAGTCCATTGAGCTGTAGAGAAGGAGTTGCAGCTCTCCTGAGATTCCAGGCACAGCTGGCACATGGGCAGGCCAAAGGCTCCAGTCTCTGCAAGTACACCGACGAACTCCAGCATCACATATAGGTTTGAATAGAAGGGACTGATGGACCATGTGCAGGGAGGACTTATTTAAGTCCAACTCTGTCACTTTCAGGAGCACAGATTTGAAAGTAGAGCCCACTGATAGGGCATCCATCCCTGGAGCTATTCCCCACCCCCATATAGGACCTGGGTGTGTACAGAACCCTCAGGAGCCTCTCTGTGTCGGGTGATATCCACTTTGGTGTTCTTTGATATCCTACTGAGGTGTGCATAAGCCTTACCTCTTGGATGACCTCCCGACTCTCTTTGAAGTCGCTTAGACACATGAACTCATTTGTCTTTACCTTTTCCCCCTTTTATTCAAGATCTTTTTCTAGTCACATTGCCAGTTGGCACTTGGTATTAATCCCTCATTACCAGAGAGGCTCATCCCCGGGGGTCATGTCACACATTGGGGAGAAGATAATGCATTCATATGCTGAGTTTGGCTTAGAGAGAGGCCACATTTGAGCAACAAGGAGGCTCTCAGGTGGCAACCCTTAGGCACCCCATAACAGTAGGCTAAGTTTCAATTACAAGAGGAAAGACTCATAAGACTAGTGATCAATAACAAGAACCCATCAGTGGACCATCCTCCTTTACCAGACACTGCCCCTGCACTCGGGGGAATGTTGCTGCTCTCTTGGAGAATGTGGCAGATCTCTACAGGCTGGGAAATCAGTATTCCCTCATTTATTGAGTGATTGTCTACCCACTGTGTCCATGCCTCTCCCCTTGATCATTTTGAACATTTTTATATATCTTTCATGTATATTCAGGTGAATTTCCTCCCATGAAACCCCCATCCCAGACACGCCCCACCAATGATCCTCTACTGCCCCCACTGTAACCCTTCTGTGATCTAAACTTTCCTTGGAGATGAAGCCCATATAAAAGCCATATACAATTAATAGGAAAGTGAAATAATAATGATAAACTTAAATGTAAGAGATAAAATAACTGGCAAATCAGAAAAAAAATTTAAATTAAAATTAAAGGATTGGGGCATTCAAAAAATGGTAAAAAGCAAAAAAATTAAAAAATAAATATAAAAATAAATAAATTATTATTTTTTCCTTTTATCACTGTATTATTGGATGTCCATTCTGTACCGTGGCACCTTTCCCCTCTCACTCCCCAGTGTCTCCCAAATTTTCATTTAATTTTCAAAGAAGTTTTGGGTCACAGCAAAGTCACACACAGAATACTAGAGACTCTCATATACACAACCTCTTCCCCTTTCCTCACCCCATATTAAAACCTTTTTTATGTGGTTGGTAGTATTGTTATAACTGCTATATAGATAGTGAAACATAGCTACTGAACATTGTCAATGGTTTACAGTATAGTTTATAATTTAGATGGTACAGTTTAAAAATTTTTGGTTTTACTTACCATGTCTTTTGCCCATTGCTATAAGGTAATGAAAAACATTTCAACTGACCACTAAATAACCCTTGTTTGATCTTTTCTGTTCTTTCCTCCCCATTCCCCTGGGGCACATAATTCTCCCCTGTCTTGACTCGTTGAATGACAAGATTGATGGTTACATGCAAACAGAGGTCTTCACAAGCTGATTATCCCCCCTATTAGGCAGCTAGTCCCCCTCCAATCACTCCCTTAAGTATCCTGGGTATTTTAGCCTGCCCTTCCTAAACTACCCACCTGTCATCTCTGCACCACCAAATCTAGTAATATCACTACCCACCTTTCTCATCCTTCGATATGCAACTATACTATATCACTTTACCATAGATTATGCCCATATGAGTGATGGCTCACAACCTATGCTTCTCTTTCTCTCCCTTGTTAACCTATCTTTCAGACAATGGTTCCCAGAGACTGCTCACTTTCCTCATTTCAAATCAGTGAGGTCATATACTGTTCATGCTTCAATGCCTGACTTGCTTCCCTCAACATAAGGTCTTCAAGATTCATCTATGTTATTCCGTGTGTTAGCACTTTATTCCTTCTTACAGGTGAGTAATATTCCATTGTATGTATGTATCACATTTTGCTTATCCGTTCATCTGCTGATGGGCACTGGGGCTGATTCCAACTTTTAGCAATTGTGAAAAATGCCTCTATGAATGTTGGTGTGCATACATCTCTTCATGTCTTTGCTTTCAGTTTTTCTGGGTATATACCCAGCAGTGGAATGGCTCAATCATACAGAAGATCTATTGTTAGTTTTCTGAGGAAGTGCCAAACTGTCCTCCACAGTGGCTGGACCATTCCACAATCCCACCAGCAGTGGATGAGGGTTCCTATTCCTCCACATCCTCTCCAACACTTATAGTCTGCTGTTTTTTTAATAGCTGCCATTCTGATGGGTGTAAGATGGTATCTCATTGTAGTTTTGATTTGCATTTCTCTAATAGCTAGTGATGTTGAGCATTTTTTCATGTGCATTTTAGCCATTTGTATTTCTTTCTTGGAGAAGTGTCTTTTCAGGTCAATTGCCCATTTTTTTAATGTTTTTTTTTTATTTTTATTTTTGATGTGTAGGATTTCTTTATATATGCAGGATATTAGGCTTCTATCAGATATATGGTTGCCAAATATTTTCTCCCATTGTGCAGGCTGCCTTTTTATTTTCTTAATAACATCCTTTGACGTGCAGAAGTTTCTAATTTTGAGGAGATTCCATTTTTCTATTTTTTCTCTTGCTGCTCATGTTTTGGGTGTGAAGTTCATGAAAACATTTCCTATTACAAGGTCCTGTAGATGCTTTCCTACATTATCTTCCAGGTCTTTATGGTTTTGGCTCTTATATTTAGATCATTGATCCATCTAGAGTTGATTTTTGAATAAGATGTGAGATGGTAAACCTCTCTCATTCTTTTGGATATGGATATCCCGTTCTCCAAACACCACTTGTTAAAGAGGCCATTCTCTCCTAACTGAGTGGGCTTGGTGTACTTCTTGATTATCAGATCACTGTATATGCGAGGATCTATATCAGAACTCTCAATTCGGTTCCATTGGTCAGAATGTCTATCCTTGTGCCAACACCATGCAGTTTTGAGCACTGTAGCTTTGTAGTAGGTTTTAAAGTCAGGTAATGTGATACCTTCAAATTCATTTTTCTTTTTCAATATGTCTTTGGCAATTCAGGGCCTCTTACCTTTCCAAATATATTTTGTAGATAGTTTTCACAGTTCCTTGAAAAATACAGTGTTGGCTTTTATTGGGATTGCATTAAATCTGTAGATTAGTTTGGGTAGGATAAACATCTTGATGAAGTTTAGTCTTCCTCTCCATGAACTGGGAATATTCTTCCATTTATTTAAGTCCTCTTTGATTTCCTTTATCCGTGTTGTGTAGTTTTCTGTATATAAGTCCTTTACATCTTTAGTTAAATTTATTCCTGGGTATTTGATTCTTTTAGATACTATTGTAAATGATATTTTTTTAAATTTACTCCTCAGATTGCTTGTTATTGGTGTACAGAAATGCTAGTGATTTTTGAGCATTGATCTTATAGGCTGTGACATTACTGAACTCCTTTATAAATTCTAGAAGCTTTGTTTTAGATTTCTCAGGGCTTTCTATGTATAGGATCATATCATCTGCAAATAATGAATTTTTTACTTCTTCTTTTCCAGTTTGTATGCCTTTTATATCTTTTTCTTGTTTCAGTGCTCAAGCAAGTACTTCTAAGACAATGTTAAATAGGAGTGGTGATAATGGGCATCGTTGTCTTGTTCCCAATCTCAGAGGGAAGGCTTTTAGGATTTCACTATTGAAGATGATGTTAGCTTTGGGTTTTTCATATATACCCTTTATCATATTCAGAAAGTTTCCTTCTATTTCTATCTTTTGCAGTGTTTTTACTAGAAAAGTGTGCTGTATTTTGTCAAATGCTTTTTCTGCATCTATAGAGATGATCATGTGATTTTTTTCTTTCAATCTGTTTATGTGGTGTATTACATTGATTGATTTTCTTATATTGGACCATCCTTGCATACCTGGGAATGAAACCCATTTGGTCATGGTGTATAATCCTTTTGATATGTTGTTGAATGTGATTAGCAAGTATTTTGTTGAAGTTTTTAGCATCTAGGTTCTTTAGAGAAATTGGTCTGTAATTTTCCTTTATTGTGGTATCTTTGTTTGTTTTTGGTATTAGGGTAATTTTGGCATCGTAGAATGATTTAGGCAATATTCCTTCTACTTCTATTTTTTTTGAAAGAGCTTAAGCAGAATTGGTGTTAGTTCTCTGGAATGTTTGGTAGAATTCAGCTGTGAAGCCATCTGGTCCTGGGTTCTTCTTAGTTGGGAGGTTTTTGATGACTGAGTCTATTTCATTACTTGTAATTGGACTCTTGTGTTCATCAATGTCTTCTTTCATCAATGTAGGCTGTTTGTGAGTTTCTAGAAATTTGCCCATTTCTTCTAAATTATCATTCTTGTTGTCTTATAATTATTCAAAGTATCCTCTTATGATACTCTTTATTTCTGTGGTGTCAGTAGTGATATCCCCTTGCTTATTCCTCATTTTGTGTATTTGCATCTGTTCTTTTACTTTGTTAGTCTGGCTAAGGGTTTGTCAATTTTATTGATCCTCTCGAAGAACCAAATTTTGTTTTATTTTTTCCAGTGCTTTCTTATTCTCTAATTCATTAGGTTTCTGCTCTAATCTTTGTTATTTCCTTCTTTCTAGTTCCTTTAGGTTTAGTTTGTTGTTTTTACAATTCCTCCAATTGTGCAGTTAGGTCTTCAATTTTAGCTCTTTCTTCTTTTATAATATGTGTATTTATGGCTATGTACTTCCCTCTCAGGACAGCTTTGGCTGCATCCCATAGGTTTTGGTATGTTGAATTGTCATTTTCATTAGTTTCAAGGAAGTTACTGATTTCTTTTGAGGTTTCCTCCTTAACCCACTGTTTGTCTAAGAGTGTGTTGTTTAACTTCCATATTTTTATGCCTAATCTGTTTTTCTGGCTCTCAGGGATTTCCAATTTCATTCCATTGTGGTCAGAGAAATTACTTTCTATAATCTCAATATTTCTGAATTCACTGAGAGTTGTTCTGTGGCTTATCATGTGGTCTATCTTGGAGTATGTTCCATGTGCACTTGAGAAGAATGTAAATCCTGCTGTATTTGGGTATAGTGTTCTGTATATGTCTATTAAGTTCAGGTCCTCTAATGTATTGTTCAGAGTCTTTGTTTCTTTATTGATTCTCTGTCTAGATGTTCTGATGATGATAATGGTATATTAAAGTTCCCCACTATAAATGTGGAGGCATTTATTTCTCCACTTAATTTTTCCAGAGTTTGCCTCATGTATTTTGAGGCACCCCGATTAGGTGCATAAATGTTTATGACTGTTCTCTCTTCTTGAGAGGTTACCCCTTTTACTAATATATAGTGCCCATCTTTGTCTCTTATAATAGTTTTGCATTTAAAGTCTATTTTGTCTGCTATTAGATAGCTACTCTTGACCTTTTTTGCCTATTGTTAGCTTGTAAAATTTTTTTCCAGCCATTCACTTTCAGCCTCTTTGAATCCCTGGGTCAAAGGTGGGTTTCTTGTAGGCCACATATAGAGGGATCATATTTCCTTATCCATTCTGCTAATCTGTGTCTCTTGAGTGGTGTATTTAACCCATTAACATAGAGTGTTATTACTCACAATGAATTTCTTACTTCAGCCATATTTTCTTTGATTTGACGTATGTCATATGTTGTTTTGTTTCTGTTTTTGTTTTTTCAGTTGTTTTTATCCACTCCTTCAACTTTCTCTCCCTTGTTTTTTTTTTTTCATTTCAACTTGTAGAACTTCCTTTAGTGTTTCTTGAAGTGCAGGTTTCTTATTGGCATATTCTCTTTATTTTGGTTTATCTGTGAATATTTTGAGCTCTTCATCATTTTTGAATGCCAGTTTTGCTGCATAGAGAATTCCTGACCAGATGATTTTTTCTTTTAGTACTTTGACTATGTCAAACCACTGACTTCTTGCCTCCATGGTTTCAGATGAGAAATCAGAACTTAATCTTATTGTGCTTCCCTTGTATGTGATGGTTCTCTTTTCTCTTGCTGCCTTGAGTATTTTCTCTTTGTCTTGAGCATTGTACATTTTGACAAGGATATGTCTTGGTGTTGGCCTGTTGAGATTTATACTGTTTGGAGTGCGCTGTGCTTCCTGGAACTGTACATCCTTCTCTCTCAATAGGGTTGGGAAGTTTTCAGCCATTATTTCCTTCAACACTCCTTCTGTTCCCTTTCCCTTCTCTTCTCCTTCTGGGATGCCCATAATGCATATGTTTGTGCATTTTGCATTGTCAGTTAAATCCCTGAGTCCTTGCTGGATTTTTTCTTTTTTTTTTATCTATCTGTTCTACTATCTGTTTGATTTCAGATGTATTGTCTTCCACATCACTAATTCTTTCTTCTGCCTGTTCAAATCTGCTGTTATGTGAATCCACCATCTTTTTGATTTCTTGCATTGTGCCATTAATCACCATCATATCTTTTATATTTTTACATATGTTTACAATTTCTTCAGTATGTTCCCCCAGTGTCTTCTTAATATCCTTAATCTCTTCCTTCACTTCATTAAGTTGGTCCATGATATTTGTTTGGTAACCTTTGATTAGTTGTTCGATGTTCTGCATCTCTTCCTGGTTTTTAGTTTTTTCATTGGCGTGGTCCATGTCTTCCTGTTTCTCAGTGTGGTTTGTAATTTTTTGTTCCCCTATAGTCATCATTTTATCTTGATGGGTTTATTCAGTTGATTAGCTTCTCTTTATGCTCTAGAGTTTTATTTTGCTGGTGGTTCTGTGTGTGTGTGAAGTTTTCTCTTTGACACTTTTTCTTCTTATTTTATTTACTTGCTTCTTTCTATGTTCCCTTGAAGGCAAAAGATTAGGGCCAGAGGAATCAAAAGATGTGAGAAAGGAAGAAGGACAATAGTGATATTGATAAAAGTTAGAAGAGGGGCCATATAAGACTTAGTGAAATCAATATTTAACTCATGTAGGCAGTGTAGAGTAACAGGGAAAAAGTGGATTACCAAGAATGGACTGGGAAACCAAATAGAGGAATATATATATAATGATTTAGAAGGCCAGAATGATGAGGAGGGAGAGAAAGAGTAAAGAAAGAGCTGAAAGGAAAAAGTTAATATTAATAAAAAAATGAAGAAAACAATATAGACAGAAAAGAAATTGACACCCTTAAGTTGTGGGATAATGAAAAAAAGGTGGTATGTAAGAAGCACAACAGAAAGCAGAAGGCAAAATGATGAAGGAAGGAAAAGAGATAGCTAGGGAGACAAAATCAATTTAGACCAAGACTGGGAAATCACTGAAGAAGAAGTACAGCAAATT